>VXCM01003043.1:3970-65675 GCA_014773175.1 Lucifuga dentata | reverse complement strand
GGGGGGGGGGGTAACGGGTGGAAATCTGGTCCAGCCCCCACTGTGGCTGAATGTGACAAAATGCAAAGTGGAATTCACCGGCCCCTCCAGTCCAGAATTGTCCCATGGAAAGAGCATGCGAGAGGCACGCTGGCATGTCCTTCGCGGTCCGGGCGAGCCTGGCTGACAGCTGCCATGTTTATAGGCCAGCTTCGATGACATTGGGGGAGAAGGGGGGGGGGCAGCCCGGCTCTTTTCAGACAGGAATTAGGTTTGTCATCAGATTCTAAAATCCTTCTGATTTATGACGTTTCCACTCCTGTTTTCCCCTCCACCCCTTTGACCCACACCGACAAACGCCCAGCAGGAGGACGGTGACATTCAGCAAAACAGTTTGTTTACCGCTTACTTTCACCACAAATGGCCACAGGCGTCCCGCTGTACGTGTCTTTGTTGGAGAGATGAAAGCATGATGAGAATTCACTGATTTGTTACACCTTCAAAAACTGTCTCTTTCTGGTGAAAATTGTGTAAGACTTACAAACAGACCTGTTGTTTGCAGTGAGACTTATTAAAGGACCATACCATCCATTTTACCACCCAGCAGACAGCAGATCCACTAATCAGATGACCTACAAGTCTTGACAGAAGTTCATGTGTGTGTATGTGCATACTTTATGTGCAGATTATTATCAGTTTCGTTTGTACAACAACACATATGTAGTTATGTATGCATGTTTCTTCCATTTTTTTCCTTGTATGATAAGATTTTTTTTTAGGAAGTTTTTCCTCATTTTCTTAGAATCATTAACGTGGGTCTGTAAAGTCCTTTAAACCATCACATGTGATATCAGGCTACAAATAAACGTGACTTAAAAAGTAATGAAACAAGATGGAAGAAAAAATGGGAAAGAAGAAAGGACAGACAGATGAAAGTAAGAAAAGGGGATAACAGGAAGGTGATTTTAAAGGACCATACTGGCCATTTTGCATGTTTGAGACTAATATATTCAATTTTCATACATTTATCATTTCCCAAAGCATACTACTGGAACGATGAATTAAAAATGTTTTTCCTACCTTCTTCTTTCTTCTTCTTCTTTCCTACCTTCCAGTCCGCCATTGGTTTCAGTTCATTCTGGTACGCTATTAAAATCAACTTGTTAGTCAACTTGTTTATCAACTTGTTAAAATGTTCTTGGGATAGGTAATCCATCATCACCAACAAGACGTGTATTCAGGTTTAGTTAGAAGTTACATAATTTTAGCTTTTAAGCGCAATAATTGAATAAATAAGTAAGTGAATGTATGCCTCCACCGGGGAAAATAGTCCCAAAAGAAGATCTGCGTTTATGGAAAAATTTAAAGGACCATGACTTCATAAGGCTGGGTAACTATTGGCAGGAGAAACATGGATTTTTAAGGTGGATGTATCGCTTAAATATTTGATTTTGAAAGATTAAGAAATTTTGCAAAATGTCAGGGAAAACTGAAATACGGTTTTATCCTTTGGGAAATGATTGTTAGTAATGTAACGTATGAAAAGTGAATGTATTAGGCTCAAACATGCAAAATGGGTGGTATGGTCCTTTACAGTGAATTCATTTAGTCATCTGCTTTATGTGAAGACGAATTAAAAATAAATTGCACCATTTCTTGCTGTGATTGAGTGAATGAGAGAAAACTGAAGTAAAAGCGTAAAAACAGCGTGACGGCTTGGTTCACCATCAGCTGTTTCCATGGCAGTGGAAACACACAGTAGATATATTATTTTAAGGCTATATTGTTCACTCCTACAGGGAATTGCAAAGTCTTTTGGCTTAAAAAAATAAATAAAGTCAGTGTCAGTCATTGGAGAGATGGATTTGTTTTCATGGGAAACTTATCAGCATTTTCAGTATTGCTGTATTTCAAAAGGAAATCAAGCTGGGCGGCATTTCCTCACATCTTAAAAAAATGACACCCAGCTATGTGACACTTCCCCTCTCCTTATCGTGGGAATTTATAAGCTCTCCTCCAGGCCAGGTGCTTCCACTGGGGAATGTTTGCATGTGCACACACACACACACTTACTTATGGTGGCATATGTAAAATCTCAAAAACACCTACACAGTGCACATACAAATAAATACCCTCACACATGTACGTGCATTGAAATGTGTCCCAGCGCTACAGGTTCATTGTTCCTCCGGATCGCACCATCCATCGCGGTTCTGTTGTCCCTCGTCCTGCTGTTAACTGAGAGTATTTCACAAGCTGTAAATTCAGAGCAGATATATAAATCATGGAGGGCACACGGGGCACATGGGGCTCAAGGTCTGCAGATCTTGTCCGTGACAAGATCTGCAGACTTTCGCCCCAGGGGTCACTGGTGCTATTCCAAACCCAGCCAAGCTGTGCAACCATTGATGGGATGAAGAGAGGGAGGGGGTTGGTGTTGGGGGGAATATGTCCACCACACTGAAAAAAAATTACAGCTTAATAAGTAATAAGCTTTATAAAATGTGAATAAATGAAATGCAGTTATTACAGATGATATATTATCCAGATTTCCTTGTTCATATTCTCATTTAGGGTCTGTTTTTAAAACCTTTGCAATGCTTCAATGTGCACTACTCTCTATTCTCCCTTGCTGCAGCACCACTGTGCACACTGAGTGAAAACAGGCTGTCCTGAAGGCTGTCCTCTCTTATGAATCTGGCAGATTCTGGCTAAAAACACTCACTTTCTAGCCTTGTACTTCATGGGTGTTTCTACCCAGATGTGTTACCAGCGACTCTTGTAAGTAAATTGTAATAAAGTTAAAATTTGAGCAATTTTGTAGCCAAAATACACCGTAGATAACGATATGGTAACGGTTAAATTTACATATAAGATCACAGACATCCGTAAAATGTGTTTAACCGTGTTCTGTGTTGTGTGTATTTCTGCAGATAAACAAAGAAAACCCTTTAATTTTCTGGTATTTTAATGAAATTTGGTAACTAAAAGGCTCTTATCAGGCCAAATATTAGTAACATGTTCCAGAAATAAAAGACTAATCAAAAAATGTTCCCCTTAAGAGTTAAATTGATTCAGAAACATAGAAAATGAATATTCTAGAAGTAATTTAGCACCTAAATCTTTATAATGAGTATTTCAGCAAAGGAAACAGCTGTAGCTATGGTTACACATGGAGTTTTATGGCAGTTTGAGGCTGGATGCTGCCAGACACATGGCCGGCCAGGTGAGGCTTGTTTCCTAAAATCTCTGTGTTGCAACAAGACCTCCTGTCCTCCTGTCCCATCCATCCCTCTGCTCCTGCTGATCCATCATGGGCTGACAGTGTCCTTAGCTAAATTTCTGCTCCATAAATAGCTCAGCCAGATGAGCCTCACTTTTTTTATTTTTATTTTTGAGAGACTCAACGATCGGCTGCTATCTCAGTCACGCTTGATGTGTGTTGGTTCTTGAGCAACACGGCCGGCAGGCAAGCGCCGTGACCCCGTTACCGCCATCGCTGACCCCCATGCCGGGATATTTTCAGCCCCCTGTCCTCCTTCTGCCTGTTGCACTGTTCATCCTAATTCCCTCTCTCCCTCCTGTCTTGTCTCCCCTCATTGTTAATCATCGACCTGCTGGAGATGGAAAAAAAAACAAAAGCCAACAATACCCCCCTCTAGGATGCGAGGGGCAATTTTCAAGTGGTGGCAACAACTTTGCGACTTTTCAAAACTATTCTTTACCCAGCGGGAGGTTTCAGTCTGCTATGAATCTGCCAGCTGACAAAAGTTAGCACTCAGCGGTGTCTGTCAGTAACCTCACCCCGCCTGACGGAGAGACATCCACACCAACAATTAGAACTTAATAAATCAGTTCCCCATTTTAACACCTTGATTCTTCCCGCTGAGGGGCGTCTCCACAGCATGATGTCTAGGTCGGAGGTGTCATCTTTGCTAATTAGCTGTTGTGGCAGGTGGAACTACAGCAGAGAGGAATTCTGTTTGGGAAAATTATGACTGACTGACAGACTGACTGACAGACTGACAGACTGACAGACAGTTAGTTAGTTAGTTAGTTAGTAACTTCATTGATCTCCAATGGGGAAATTGGTTTGTCCCTGTGCTTAAAAGGACTTTACATAAAAGACTATACGCAGCAAAGCACATTCGGTTGTACACTCATTCAGCAAGAACCGTAAAACCGCCACAAGCAGGAGAAATGGAACAGATACAGGCAAATACTGCCATATATTCTATAAAAACTACCAATATAAGAAATCCATACCAGTAAAAATCATCCAATAATTAAAAAAGCACCAAAAAAAAAAAACAAGGAAAAAAAAAGCCAGTTGCTATGATTAAAAAACCAAATGACAGCAAGTAAAATACCCAATACTTCATAAATAAATACATACACTTTTTTAATAGATATCATAATAGAACAGGTTACTATCATTATGACCTTTAAGGTGCGTCAGAATCCGTAAAATACCTGCATGATTTCAAATAAACATGATAAAAGATGGAGGCGGATGATTTCCTAATTTTTATACTGACTTGTAAAAAAAAAAAGGGGGATTTATTATTTTCCATAATTACAAGATCAGCTCCTTGTGAACAGTGCATCCTGTTCTGCATCACATCACCTTCTGCCTCAAAGTAACTTGTTTTAAGATTACCAGATATGGTTCTCCTGCAATGCAATGATGAGTGTGTATGTGTGTGTGCATGCACGCTTGTACATGTGTGTGTGTGTGTGTGTGTGTGTGTGTGTGTGTATATGGAGGGGGTGAGCGGTAGAACACCTGTGCTGCAGGCAATCTGTCTCTGTCTAAAGAATGTGACTATGACCCCAGCATGAAGGTGAGTCTGTGTGTGTGTGTGTGTGTGTGTGTGCGGTTTCTACATATAGAAGCAGGTGCTCAGTTATCATTCACAATAATGACATGAGTTATAACTGTTGAGCAGCATTTCACTATTTTAAGGGTGAATTTGCAGCATATCAGCTGGATGAAAACGGCAGCAGCTGGTTTGGCATCACTGCATCATTTTATGTGTCCAATCGTGCAAAATCATCCAGGAAGCATCATCGCTGAGAAGTCTGGAAGCTCTTGATATACAACACAGCAAGCAGCAGGGATCGGAAAAATGCTGGGTTGAAGGTTTTAATTACTGTTAACAAACCGTTAAACTCTTAACAACCGTTAAGTCTGCAACATTTGAGAATTAACCAACCAATAAAATGACTTATGACGACTAATACGCATCTAAGTTTTAGTTTAAATTGAATGATGGAGAAGTTAAAACTGCTTTAAATAAGTTTGAGTTAATAAAAAGCTGTTTGTGGTTATTGATATGTATTTTTGGAGTCGGTGTCCCACAGGGCACCATTTTAGGTCCACTTCTGCTGGCTCTCTATACATTTCAGCAACAATGTATGCAGATGATACCATACTCAGCCACTGAAGACCTTCAAGTTGCTTTTAATCATCTTCAGCTTGCACTAATAAACCTCAACCTCATATTAGGTTAGCAGTAACCACTAATAAAAAGCGTGGAGTGAATGTATGCCTCCACCGGGGAATATAGTCCCAACAGAAGACCTGCGTTTATAGAAAAATTTAAAGGACCGTGACTTCATAAGGCTGCGTAACTATTAGCAGGAGAAACATGTACTTTTAAGGTGGGTGTGTCACTTGAATATTTGATTTTGAAAGATTAAGAAAATTTTGCAAAATATCAGGAAAGTTGAAATATGGTTTTATCCTTTGGGAAATGATTGTCAGTCACGTAACATGTATGAAAATTGAATATATTAGGCTCAAACATGCAAAATGGGTGGTATGGTCCTTTAAGACCTCTAGTTTATACATTATCTATGGCGTCAAAAATGATTTGATATTTTTAAGTTGCATTTCTCTACTGATGTTATAATGTAGCAGTACTTTTACTTGAGTTTTGTTTTTGGCTCGTCAACCCACCTCAGGAAATCAAAGTTATCATTGTTATCGTCAAAAAGTATTTTTTTTAAATAATTTAACTTCCCATTTTTCTTTAATAATGCTAAACTGGGCTGCTACCATCATTACAAAACCCATAATTAGTTTAATCGTGAAAACATCTATTTTTAAGATACATTCTTACTTTAACATCACAACGTTTCACACATCAATCGACCGTCTTGGCCGACGTCACCGCCTGTCTAATTTTTTATTAGCTGAAATGTTTGGTTGACTGATACAACATTAGAAGGTCTGGTGAAACTGAATCCTGCTTGCAGCACCGACTCTGGTTCTCACTTGGTATGTTCTGGATGGTCAAGTGGAACATTCCTGCAGACTGCATTTCACTCGGTTGGCTCAGGTCTGCTTTAATCACCTCAGAGATGGCTGAGCTGCAAATATCCAGTTACAGAGAGAGAGAGAGAGAGAGAGAGAGAGAGAGAGTCAGAATGACTTTTCCATCTTTTGGCCTGTGTACGGTTTGACAGGGTATTTGCTGTCACTTGGGATGAACTCTTTTTTTTGTTTTAATCAATTCCTTTCACATCTATCTAGTAAATTTACATCACAGACAGATTTTAAAGCTAAATAAGTTTTGTTATATTCTCTCGTTATTACAGCATAATATAGTAAGACATTGACAAAGTTACAAAACATGAGGTTGATGCCATTGCATGCAGAGTAAGACAAACCAAAAGGCACGACCTGCCCTGAATGCTTCATTTTTATTGGTCCTTTACTTCCGTAACCTGTTGTCAGCAGGTAACAGGTGAATTTTTCTGCCTGCTCACCTGGTTAGAAACACTCAGTGAGTATGAGGCAAGCGAGCGAAGGCATGGCAGGCATCCGCCATGTTTGTCTGATCAAATAGAACAGATCAGATTTTTGGAACGGCCTGTTTCAACTCAGTGTGCGCAGCAGCGCTGCAGCAAGGGAGAATCCTTTTTTTTTTTTTTTTTTTTTTGTGCACATTATGAATTGATTTCAATGGTTTAAAATGAGCCCCTAAATGAAAACTGCAGGAAAAATAATAAATCTCCATAATATGTCCCATTTACTACAAAAACACAAAATACAATAATATTTTTCCATCTCTGTACCACACAAACACATAAGATTAATGTGTGAACATCCTCAAAATATGTTGTTTAATCTCCAGCATAACAGTATCATATGTAATCAAATAAGCTGTGTTTATAATACATGTTTAGCACATTAACTGTGGCACGTTTAGCACGTAAGACAAATTTATGACAAATCAGACATTAAAGTATCGTATCGTTAGCGCCGTCTGTCTCGTTATTGGCCTCATTATTGAAAATAAGTCAGTCGTTCCGTGTTATACTCAACCTCAATCAAACAACAACAAGGATAATAGCATTTAAGGACAGATATCATCTGTTCATAGTGGATTATGTGGATATAAAGTAGTATTAGTCATGTTAGAGTACTCCTCTGTGTGTATAATGTAATATTACACTATTCCCCCTCCCTCTCTAATTCTGTCAGGGTGCCATATGCCTGACAGTTTACACCGCTCATACTGTGTGTCACCAGGTCGTTACGTTTATTTCAGACGACCACCAATTAGCTGGCTTCTAATTAATCAGCACTTTCCTTGATTCCACATTTCTGACATGTTCAATCCATCACCGCCGCGGAGCTGAACCGGCGGCTTTACGATCGCTAACTCACGGACACGCGATCTGTCTTTGTTGATTCGGACAGCATTGTTGCAATGTTATCCTCTGCCAATTATAAATCCCAATAATTCAAACATTCCATCTTGTGCGTATTTAATTTCTTTGTATGATTTTCTCACTTCAGGTACAAGGTTTCATGATTATGTACATTTCTACACGATATTTTCAGTCTGACTGATTTGTTGTAGCACATAAAGTAAGTTTTTAGTTTGGATAAACCCTCTGGCACCTTATCAGAGGTCTGCAGCTCTTGTGCAACACTGTGAACAGCTGATTTGTTACTACATGTGAGTTTTTGGAATCTTATTACCTGGTAACTAATTTTATTTTTATCTGATGAGTTTGTGTTCAGGTAATGTTAGTAGGATTCACCACGTTGCACACATAATTTTTCAACAGAAGCACATGAAAAGACATCTATATTTAATTTTTTTTATGTTAACAGTGGAGTAAAAGAATGCTTTAGAAGTTAAAATGATCCTTTTGAAGCTGAGCCCATAACCATGAGGGGTTTAATGCGTGTAGTACTATAGTAGTGAAGTACCTCACTCTTCACATTGAGCTGTTCACCACCAAACACAATCCTCCCTATTAATAATTCAAAGATGTAAATGAACAGACTCGGCTCATCTTTTCAACATGTGTTTGAACGTAGATGAAAGAAAAGAAACCAAAGCGGTTCACAATTTGATCACTCCATCAGTGAAAATAGCTTGCTATGCTAATCATTTCAGACGACTCGATATGAGCCCATACTGACTGATGAATAGTGTTGTCTGTAATTATAACTAAATTGATTTATGGGACTAGATTTCCAGAGCGCTTTGGCTGCGTGTAAGATTGCACCTGTTCAGCCAGATAGAGTTATAGATAGACTACAAGGTACAGGGCATATGTGTAATATACGCGGTATAGAAATAGAAAGGCTGCATTGAAATACAGCTTACAGAAGATTATCTTATTTATTGTATTACCTCAATGTTCCACTCGACCACAGGAACTGACTTCACGTTTGTAACTGTATTTCCTGAATATTGAATCTCGGTGAATATTTAACCCTCTGGAGTGTCCGATCCATTTTTCAAGAAAATTTTTCTTCATTCAGGAAAAAAAAAAAAAAAAAANAAAAAAAAAAAAAAAAAAATCCTGTCTTAAAGAATTTAGCCAAAAAATAAAATGAATCATAAAAAAAGTTGTCAATTTTCTGCTTGAGTCTAGAAAATTCTAGAAAATACAAGAAAGTCTTCAAAAATCAGCAAATAATGTGTTAGAAGTGACTTTAGACTCCAGAGGGTGAAGTACAAAACATAGTTTGTAGATTTAATGATCAAAACATAAAATATAGCTGATGTAACAGGACCTTTCTGCCTTGTTTTAGAGGTAAGTATTCCATCTAACATCAGTAATGTAAGCCAAAGTTATTTAGAGTTTCTGTTCAAACAAATTACCCTGTTATAAATTACCCTGTTAACAAATTACCCTGTTATTACCCTGTTATGTTAACAATGGAGTAAAAGAATGCTTTAGAAGTTAAAATGATCCTTTTGAAGTTGAGCCTACAACCATGAGGGGTTTAATGCGTGTAGTACTATAGTAGTGAAGTACCTCACTCTTCACATTGAGCTGTTCACCACCAAACACAATCCTCCCTATTATATTTATTATATTTATATTTATTATATATTTATTATATTTATATTCTGATTCTACTGAAGCGGTCAGTAAACTGAGGAAAGGTTGAGGGTCATAACATATTCCAGGATGATATAAAGTTTATGTCACTACATTCCCAGTCAGTTGCATTTTAATGCTGCACGGTTGGAGCTGTTTGCAGGGTCATTGCAACCTTTTCCGTCATTGAGTGGCTACATGGTTTTAACGGACAGCAAATTACATCAGAGCGGGATTTTCACATTAAAGGCCAGTGGAAATCTAAAAGCGGGACGTGGAGCCCCCGGCATGCAGCTGCATGTTCCAGATATTGTCACATCACATGAAGATTCCTCACCACACTCGTCAATCTCTCACCAGAATGACTCACCATGACCTGAGCTCCAGAAGTGTGTGTGTGTGTGTGGCTGCGGTGGCGTCTGTATGAGCAGCATGGCGTGTATGGAACCGATGCTGGGATACAGATTGACAAATATGCATGTACAGCACCGCGTTCTGTCATTTAGAGCAGGGGTTCTTAAACTTTTTCAGGCCAAGGACCCCAAGAAGGGGAGAAATTTTCTCAAGGACCCCCTCTTTACCATAATACCGAAATAAAATCTTAAAAAGTTACAGAGCACCTTTGTTTTGTTGGCCTTTTATTTCAATTTACAGTGACAGTAGCTTTACTTATAGTAGATTCCAGCCCTTCTTCCACAGGTCTGGGGATTTGAACTACCAGCCTTCTGATCCCAACCTTCTTCTCTAACCTCTAGGCTGCTGCCTTGAACTTTTCAATCTCAGCGAGGCCACAGAGGAGGAATGCAAAAGTCAAATAAAAGCACTGAGGGATCGGAGAGGTTCAGTCTGTGGGAGGAAGTGTGTAAAAATGTGCAGCACCACAGTTCAGCCTGTTTTGGCCAAAGATCCACTCCGAGATATCCAGCGCCAGAGATTACATCTTTTTCAAAGTCAATAAATGGAATTTTGATGTTTTTCTTGGCCGTCTACGTTATTTATAAAAAAGCAGAGAGAGCGGTCCGTTCACACTTTAGGTGATAACTACAGTGGGCCTTTGTGAAGGCGGAGTGCTGCCCAGGAGTGATCGTTTACTTTGGAGGCTGAAAGTGAGCTCAACTTTGTGTGCAAAGTTGTCAGGATTTGTACCTTGTTTACAGAGAATAACCCGTTTGTGAACTGTGTGTGTGTGTGTGTGTGTGTGTGTGTGTGTGTGTGTGTGCAAATGCGGCTAGTGTTTGTATCAGCGCACATACGTGAGTATAAATGGTGTGTTATCATTTATAATGGAAAAAAAAATCATTCAGATTTTAAAGCAAAAGTGGGCCTGAATGTGGCAAGACTCTGCAAAAATGATGGATGCATTCAGAAAAGAATTTAAGCTGCATATGGTCAGAAAATGCACTGCTAAAACTCCCATTCTCATAAAAAAATATTTAATTTTTTTTAATTTACATTGGGACAGTGCACATTAATATACAATCAAATGTAAATATGCCAGATTTAGCCAGAGTTGACTAATTTTCATCCGTAGTCCCATGCCAAGATGATAAGATGGCTACCTACAATATAAAATGATTAGACAACATGATATATTACATAAAAAACAAATCCAAAAGGTTTACAATATCCAAAAAAAAACAAAAAAAAACAAATAAACATTGGTCTCCTGGACATTGTTCAAATCCATCAGTAAACTACCTCTAAACACAGTCCAGGACTTAAAAAAAAAAAAAAAAAAAAAATCAACGACAGTTCAAAAGTCACATGTATTTCAAAAGAGCCTTCAAATGCAGGAATCTGTTCACAAATTTAATTACCTATCAGCCATTTCTTTAGTTTCTTAACAAATGAATTAAAAGTATTGAGCGCTCTGATGTCTGCTGGTGCAGAATTCCAGCTTCAATTGAAAAGGCAGATTGGCCAAATGCACTCTTTCTTAAAGGATCATACCGTTCATTTTGCATGTTTGAGCCTAATAGATTCAATTTTCATACATGTAACGTTACTGACAATCATTTCCCAAAGCATACTACTGGAACGGTGAATTAAAAATGTTTTTCCTACCTTCCAGACCTCCATTGGTTTCAGTTCATTCTGCTATTAAAATCAACTTGTTGATACTGTAAACGTTCTTGGGATAGGTAATCCATCATCACCAACAAGACGTGTATTCAGGTTTTTTTAGAAGTTATGTAATTTTAGTGTTTAAGCTCAATAAAAAGCGTGGAGTGAATGTATGCCTCCACCGGGGAATATAGTCCCAAAAGAAGACCTGCGTTTATGGAAAAATTTAAAGGACCGTGACTTCATAAGGCTGTGTAACTATTAGCAGGAGAAACATGGATTTTTAAGGTGGGTGTATCACTTGAATATTTGATTTTGAAAGATTAAGAGATTTAGCAAAATATCAGGAAAACTGAAATACGGTTATATCCTTTGGGAAGTGATTGTCAGTAATGTAACATGTATGGGTGGTATGGTCCTTTAATATAAATATGCAGATAGATTTAGTATCAATACAAAAATCTGAATCACTGAAAAAAAAAATCCGAAATTAGCAGAAAAAACAGCCAAAAAAAATAAAAATAAATACGACCTTAAAACTAACAACAAAGAATTAGGAACAGACATTTTAGTAGTTAAATGTACATAAAATTAGATTAGTTGTTATTTATTTTTGGTCAGTTTAGGAGGTAATGTCAAAAACAAAATTTCACTTGTAAGAATCTTAATTTTTGCTAAATAAGTAAATAAGAACTCAATCACGATGGGTCACATGACAATGACATGTGAAAGGATGTCTCAGATCCTTTTGTTTTCTTGATTCGTGCGGCATTCTGCCCTTTACAGGGTTCAGAGAAAGTCTCTGATAAGATGTGACAGGTCAGTAAATCAGAAATATTATCAGCTTCATCATTAACCACAGCCCTGCCAGCTGCCAACATATCCCTCATCCCGCCACCGGCTCCTCTCCAAGCCTCCCTGCTCGTCTTTTCAGAAAGGTGCTAATTTTATGACACCGGAACACTTAAACCCGCAGATACGCTAAACGGCTTCAGCGCCAAAATGTCAGATTGGAAAAGAATGTTTTTTCCAGCCCACGTTTTTTTTTTTTTGGTGCCGTTGATTCTGACAGGGTGGCCAGCTTTCCACACATCACCCTATTACCGAATCACAGCCGAGCACCTGAGCGGCGTAGCACGCTGAGGTGTTTACTGACAGTCTTCACACATGTATTACAGCAGCCTGCTTACTGTGAGCACACACTAACTTTTATTACTGATAATCTTTGCATGTCTGTGCACCCAGCTTCTAGTTTTAGCTCCCGTGATTGTGCTGAAGTACAAAAAGAAACCGAGCGGCCAAAGAAAAGCCACGCTGTGATTTCTCCTGCATTTCAGGAGATTTCAGACTGAGCTTCTCAGGCTTTTCATTTTTCGCAACTTTGATCTAAGCTGCACTTTGTTAGCTTCTTCTGTAGGAAGATTCAGTATTTAGTATTTATTTATTTTCCTGTAGACCCTCCACAGGGTATAAGGAACGAAAAAACAACACAAAACAAGCAGCATACAATCAAACGTAGAAACCAAAGCTCTGCACATACGTAAAGGTCAATTATATTTAGAAATCAAAAGCTGCACAATGTTTTCTTAATGAACTTAATCAAATTAAACAAAACTTTAACATTACTTGTGCCCATCAGCTTCTTAAACTTGTAAACAGTAGGGTTAATATCTTTTAATACATTTGTTTCTATCTTCATTAAAAACAGAAGAAATAAGCACATAGGAAACTCGTTTCCTTGGTCACCTGTCAAACATAAAGTACTTGGTTTGAATGTATTTTTACGTACATATCTGACTCCCACATCGATATTTAGACATATAAATTCTTTCAACTGGGCTCAACGCAGTAAGATAACTCTAAAACTAAAATTAACTTTAAACAATCTGTAAGTGACACAAAAAGGGTTATTATATAATTCATCATGCCATCTCTGCAAATCCCTATATCTTAGTCTGAGATCAATCATAAACTTTATATATTCAGGATTAAGACTTCCAGTATTATACCATATAAGATAGCCCACATTCATCAAGAATACTCTTCACTTTCTTCACTACTTTCTATTTCACTTTATTCCCTTTCTTCACTATTCTTCACTTGAGAATTTAGCTCAAACTGATGCTTTGAGCTGAATGCTAACATTTTAGTGCTAGCATGCCTATATTCAGGGTGCTAATACTGTTTAGTACTGTATGTAATACGTTAACATACTGAAGTTATGTAAAAATGCTCACAATTAACGTTTAGCATGTACCATTTAGCATGTATCTGTTTAGTATGCCACATTTAGCATGTTAACGTGCTAACATTATTTTTAAAATGCTCACAGTAGACATAGCATCTAGTATTTAGCATGTTAGTTTTTAAGCACTTTACAGGACTTATGTTAGCATATCGACATGCATTCAGTTAGTATGTAAAATGCTAACGTTTAGTGCTAAGCTGTAACTCAGGCTGATTCTGGGCAGACATGGACATTTTGACCTGCTGACACTAATGAAGGTCAGCTGATCCCTCAGGTCACATTAGGTCATTCATCCTCTGCAGGACATGAATGGCAAAATTGCATGGTAACCATTTATTAGTTATTGAGAGATTTTAGTCTGAATCTGTCATTTCTAAAAATCATTTCCAGGTTCTTGTCAGAGATCAGGATCCTCTGTCAGAACGGATAGATGACATGCTTAATCATCTCAGTAAAACCCTGATCCAGAAATGAGAAGATAAATTCAGGCTTGGTGAAGGTGTTGTGAAAACACACGGAGGTTTTGGACCTCTCGTGTCCTCCAGGACCCGAGAGGTCCAGGACGCTAAAAAAGCTGAGGTTATATCAGGCAGGCTGGCGGGCGGAGACCACAGTGTTTTGCTGCTGTCCGAATCGTTTGATGTTCTATTTCCGCGCACACTTGAAAGACCTCTCTGTCACATTAATCAGGGTTGCAGTGAATACCAGGCAGTGTTTTCTGTCAATCTGCCTACACAGCAACGATTTATTGAGAAAAAAAAAAAAAATAAGGTGCTATATTTGTAGCAGCAACCTTTCGCCGGACCTCACCAGCTGATGTCAGTTAATTATTTGTCCCCTGAATCTAATACTTTTTCACTGTGCCAACACTTTGGATATGAAGAACCAAGATCCACACACACACACACACACTGTCTCGTATAGACACACACACCTACACGAACAGATGCCCTCTCCTACTCTCGGTCAGTGCGGAAAATCAGACACTCCATCCATCTGCTTATGTTATTCCTAGCAACCAAAGTTTTGTTGCTATGGAAACCTCGCCCCACATGAACTTGTCAGTCAAGCTGCACCAACTTGATATGTTTTATTGTTTTTGTTTACACTTGTGTCGCTAACCTCGTATGAATTTTTATTTATTCCCACATCGCTGTTTTATTGCCTTGTCAGATCAGCAGTGTTTATCTGTTTACAGCTTTCCTCGGCTAATTTTAGCTTTGTTAGCTCTCAGGAAAACACATACGCATGGCAAAAATATTCCTTACAAGCAAAATCCAGTATTGTTTCTTATGAAACTTTGTGGTATTAATTATTAAAACAAAACAAAAAAAAAAACAAAACTCTGTTAATAGGATAAGTAAAAAATACTTTGTAAGATTTCCCCAAAACAGCTCTAGCTCCAATAAAACACGACCTGGCCTTTAAACTAGAAATAAAGGCTGCGTAGCTTAACATAAACAATCAAACTTAATATTAATGTCTTAAAACAAATTTATCAAAAACTTGAACAACAGATTGTCTGGTTCTTGAAATACCCAACGCCGTCTTGTTTTCTCAGATAAGATGTTTGGAATGTTAAGATGTCAACAATCTAGCTTTCTTTCTGACTGTAGTCAGGAGCAGAAAAAAATATGCTGAACAAAACAAACAAAAAAAAAAAAAAANAAAAAAAAAAAAAAAACAAAAAGAAAATTCTTAAAAAAGATTTTGACATTTCTTAAAAGACCATACCGGCCATTTTGCATGTTTGAGCCTAATAAAAAAGGTAAATTTTCATACATGTTACTGACAATCATTTCCCAAAGGATAAAACCGTATTTCAGCTTTCCTGATATTTTGCTAAATCTCTTAATCTTTCAAAATCAAATATTCAAGTGATACACCCACCTTAAAAATCCATGTTTCTCCTGCTAATAGTTACACAGCCTTATGAAGTCACGGTCCTTTAAATTTTTCCATAAACGCAGGTCTTCTTTTGGGACTATATTCCCCGGTGGAGGCATACATTCACTCCACACTTTTTATTGAGCTTAAACACTAAAATTACATAACTTCTAAAAAAACCTGAATACAGGCAGTCCCCAGGTTACGAACGAGTTCCATTCCTACGGCTCTTTAAGTTGGATTTGTACATAAGTCGGAACAGTTACGTAAAGTGCGTATCTAGCGTCAGAATAGTATATATTTTACTTTTCTATGCATAAGAAACATTAAAGAAACACTTCCAGATATACTTAAACATCTTAAACATAATAATACCGCTGAACCGTTGACAGTGCGCAATGTTTTGATGTGCATCGCGAAGTAGTGCATGTTTGTTATTACAGAACATTGTATGTAACTCAAAGTTTTAATTTAATAGGTTTTATGGCGGTCGGTTCGTAAATACGGATTATTCATAAGTCGGGGACTGCTTGTACACGTCTTGTTGGTGATGATGGATTACCTATCCCAAGAACGTTTACAGTATCAACAAGTTGATTTTAATAGCAGAATGAACTGAAACCAATGGAGGTCTGGAAGGTAGGAAAAACATTTTTAATTTACTGTTCCAGTAGTATGCTTTGGGAAATGATTGTCAGTAAAGTTACATGTATGAAAATTGAATCTATTAGGCTTAAACAAGCAAAATGGACGGTATAGTCCTTTAAATTTCTGTGTATTTCGGTAGCGAATGAAACAAAGTGAAGAGGAACAACTTGCGTGTTCAGAGGCCGTGGTCCAGCTGTTCATGGTTTTAATGTTTGAGCTTCTAAATGATTTATATCTCTGCTCTGATTCACGACAACAGATTACACTCGTACGCTTCCCATGGGTGGCGGCTGAATAGTGTCACAGTAGTTAAATGATGAAGCTGTTGCCAGGACCTTGCATGTCTCAAAACCTAAAAAGGTCCTCAGGACATTTTGCTTGTCATGGTGGCTAAAAAACCACATCTGTTTAGACAAATGTGTGATTTACTGTTGTGGATGTAAAGGAGAAACGCCAGGAAAACTTGATAAACCACACAAATCCACCGTAACTGCAGAAAGCCTCCGTAAACTAGAGTAATGCCCAAATGAAGTGTGAGAAAAAGGGGGAAAAGAATGAGTTTGTAATACCTTTAATGACACGGTTTACTCTAGGATTGAGCGTCGTGTTTCCTCGGAAATATCGCCGTGTATGAAATGCGGGGCGGCACCTGTCTCATTTTGCACGCCGACCTACGTGCTGGTATTACGCTGGAAATAGTTATGCTTGGATTTCAAGCTGTTGCACTATTGTACTGACCTTCTTTCACTTCTATTAAAAATACACTGCACTCCTACACTATGCGTTTATCAGCATGGGAAGGTTTCTCAGCAGCAATTATTATTTTTAATGAGGCAATGCTTCCCAGAAATAATAACAATAACTGTATTATCTTGATTATCACTTGCATATCAATGGCATTGTGGTCCGTAATGTGGTCAAAGTTAGATTGGCATCCAACAATTGTTCATAAGGAACGTCAATCATAATCATATAATCATAATTCCCTCTTGGTTATGAACTAATAAGTGACAAATTTACTCATTTTCACAGCTATTTAAAGAATACAAAGTCTTGTCGCTTGCCATCAGATGTGTGAGAGTATTTAATGATTGTAATGATTTAAGCTGTGTGTGTTGCAGCATAAGTGTTTGTAGTTTTTGCCTTGATGTGTTGGCTGGATTAAGGAGGCAGAATAGTAACAGGTGGCTAAATCTCACTGACATTGATGGATTTCTGGGAAGGCCCTGGGACCGACTGTTCAGCAGAAGAGTACTTCAACTCATCACGGGCAAAAGGCTGACCCGTAACGCTGCGACCTTGCTCTTGGATTATAAAACCAAGACGCAAACACGAACAGGCTCAAGTGCGATGTCATGGAAAAGTTCTCAGAGTTCCCCGTTCCCACCGGCCTCCACTTTCGCTTTGTAACTTCACACAATCCAGACCTAGAACTTTTGTCGGTTCTATAAAATCGGTCTTTAAAAGCAGCATGGGCAGCAGGTGGGACTCCGTGCCATGCCTGGAATGCTGAATGGGGTCAGAAGGGGGAAGGGACTCGATGGGGGTTTAAAGATGCCCCTTGGCACAGTGAAGGAGACCTCTGCGGGGTTGCCCTTTAAGGCTGCACCGCCAGGGAGAAAGAAGTTCAGCTTGAAGTCTGTACATGTGAACCTGTCACTTTTGCAATCTGGAGGCTTGGCGGTGTGTGTGTGTGTGTGTGTGTTGGAGGGTGGATTTAGACCATTAGTTCTGGGCTGCCTAGGCACACACTCATGTGCTCGGAGAGTCACTGAGGTCTTTCTGCTAATTATAGGCTAAAATCTGACAGAAAAATTAGAGGGAAAAGGGACAGCTGCAAGGTCCTGTGTGGATGACTTAAGGAAGAAGAGGAGGAGGGGGAGGAAGGGCTTTGATTTCTCGCTAAATCCTTAAAACTCCTACTTGCACTGAAAAAANAGGGGGAGGAAGGGCTTTGATTTCTCGCTAAATCCTTAAAACTCCTACTTGCACTGAAAAAACCCCCCAAAATTCAATCATCTTGGTGTCCTAGTCCATGTCTTATCTCCTCTCAACCCCCCCCTGCCCCATCGTCCTTCCTCTCAGAGGTCAGAGGTCAGTCCCAGANGGGGGGGGGGGGGGGCTTGGGTAGTGGTTAGAGAGGAACTCAGAAACCTCCTCTGTGTGAATGTGGTCATTGCAAACATACAAACACCTGTGCACGCTCTTCCTTATGTCAGGCTCAGAACTTATCAATCAACACTTGCACAACATCACAGTAAGAGAAAGAATTCACTGGCAACTTTAAATAATTTTGTATGTATTAAGTGTATTTTTTGTTCTAATTTCCTGGAAGCTAAATTCTGTGTGGACTAAACCAACAGCGGGGGGAGCTCCCTTTACACATCCACACAACTGGGTAGCAATATATATTTATATATTTACAATTAATACATTTGTGTGTTTCATCACACATGACAAATAATTTGTTGAGATGAAATTAATATGACTATCTTTAGGAAAACAGAGAAGTATGTACCCCCCTCCCCCCCCCCACTTTCTTTAGCATGTTGGCGAGTTGTTTATTTTATGGTTTCTTTGGTTCACAGCTTCTAAGATTTTGAATGTTAGCATGATTTCACTGCTGTGAATGTTATAAGGCTGTTGCTGTTATGTGTGAATGTTAGCATGTGAGGAAATTATTAGCTACTGTGAATGTTAGCAGGTTAGCCTCTGCAGGTAGTTGTTGCTGCGGGGGATGCTAGCATATTTAGCTGGCTGATATGCTGTGCTTGTTTTGTTGATTAGCAGGATCATAACTGTATGACTGCTAGCATGCTAGCCAGCTATTCGCATGGATGCTTGTATGTTATCTTGACTGGTGCAGCGAACTGTAAATACTTGACTACATCCTACTGCTTATAGTTTACTTTTAATTAAAAGGAATAGAGGACTTTTCTTGTTATTTTGTTTTGGTACTTTTACCTAAGTACTTCTTCCACCACTACAAAGGGTACTCAAATATAAAGCTTAAAGGTCCACAAAGAAAATTTTCAGTAAGACAAAGATCTATTAAAGTCCATCAAGCCAGGGTCGGATTGGGATCCAAGGGGTCCGGGGGGGGGGGNGTGCTGCTTACGAAACTAGCTGTGCTGTGACTCTGTCAGTCAGACATTCAGTTTCACTTTCTCCGCAGCAGAGAAAGCGAAAAATTTTGACTTGTGTCTTAGCGATGTCCCGCAGATAATACAAATAATACATATGAAAAGTATAATTTGCTCAGAGTCCAGAGACAGTGTTGTGGTTTGGTCCGGATGTGGACTGGAGTCCAGATTTTGAGGATGACTGGGCTACACGAACACTGAAGTCTTTTTATTGCTGGAGTATGTTACTTATCTCACCTTGCATAATGTGTTAGCGTGAAACGTTTCTCCGTATTGGTGTAATATCGTAAGATCATTATCTTGTTACAGCAGTTTCCATGAGAATGTCTCGAGCTCGCCTCGGGTCGGCTTAACCGTCTTACAGCTCAGGCACAGTAGCCAAGTCCAGATTGTTTCCCTCCCTGTCCTGATTGACAGGTGTCCAACAATCCCTCTGGCTTTGCGCCGGAGATCCGAGGAGGCCCGGCACAGCCGGATCTGACCTTTCCTGGCTCATCAATAGCATTCATTGCTCTCAGCCCTGGTGTGACAGGTGCTCAGGCCCAAACCTCTGGCTCCAGCCCCCCAAACCTAAATCCAGACCATTTTTATTAGTCCTTCTGCTCTCCCCTCATCCCAGTTCCCTCATGGGAGATTTGGGAGCGAGGCTCAGGTCTCCTCTGGCTCAGATTAAGTGTCTGTGGTTAATTAGCTGAGGTTGCTATTACCAGCTGAGGTGGAAACCCTTACCAGTCCACTCGGGCCTGGGAACACTGGGAGCTGTGTGGCCTCCCATCCCCCCCAAACTGAAAACAAGTCTGCATTTGTAGTTTAGCGGTCTGGTTCAGACCTGGGAGTGAGNTCCCCCCCAAACTGAAAACAAGTCTGCATTTGTAGTTTAGCGGTCTGGTTCAGACCTGGGAGTGAGTGTGTGTGTGTGTGTGTGTGTGTCATCCCGAGTTAGATACAAGTCTGAATCTGCTGTAGAGTTACAGATTCATATTCATGTGTGTGTGTTAATGGAGACTCACAACTCCCCCTAGTGGCTGCTAATGTAAAGGCACAACTGTATTATCTCTTCAGAGCAAATAGAGAAACATGTTGAGCAATAGATTTCAAAATTTAAAAAAAAAAAAAATCAAAGTAAAATTATTTGCAGCTGAATTTTATCAGCAACATTTTGAGTCAATTTCCAATTACCTATTCCAGCAATTTGTTTTACTGGACAAAGTAATATACATGTATGTGTTACAGCTTTAAATTTCACTACTTAATCCCTTTTGTTAATAATAGGCTTTGCACAGTAACACAATTTTTTAAATATTTAATACTCCCTATAGGCCCTGATGAAGTAAAAGTATGAAAATGTCAGTAAAATGTATTTAATTCTAAAAGCAAAAGGACTTGGTACATAAGAAGATCTTTGATTTATTAGTAGTGTTTTAATGCTGTAGGTGGTTACGGTGGATCAGTGTTTTTGTTTCATGTACAGACAGTTGAGTGGTTACAAGCCAGACTTTTTGGCTTGTAACCCCCTACAACAAAGTGAAGTCTACATGTGGCTCCTTCTCACAGATTGAATATTTCTATGAGAAGTTCAACAAAAGAAATTGTCTGTTTTGAAAGTGTTTCACTTGAATAATTTCAAAGATCCAAAAAGGTCAAACTAAGTAGTATTTCATATGAATAAAGTAAATATTAAAGTCAGTTGCATGTGTATTTATTCTTCTGTCCTGTATTTTGTATACAAAACCTTAATCTGTGAATTGAATAGTAAGTTCAGCTGGCAGATAAAAAGTCAAATGTGTTGTTGAAAGTAGAAAGCAGCTAAATGTGAAATACCCAAGTAAAGTAAAAGAGCTTCAAGAAGGTACTTGGTGCAGCGTTGAAAGCAGCGTGTTGACGGCAGCATTTCTTACGCAGCATGTGAGAAGTATTACGCCTAATTCTTGTGCTAAGAAATGAGCAAATATCAAACGCCTTAATGTTTGTTTTTAAGCACGTTTCTGGTTTTGAAGCAAGAAGAATGACACACAAAATGAGCGAATAAAAGAAAAAGTGCAAAACAAGTCAGTCTCTCTTAAGATCAGTTTTGCAAGCCCTTTGTGTGTTTTTTTTTTTGCAATGCACCTCCATCATCTTGAAATGCTCATTTTACAGAAACAAAATACAGAATGAAGCCAAACCTCAAGCAGGCCTCCTGCTGCTTTTGTTTGTCAGGGAAGAGCAGCAAAAAAAGTCCTGAATGCCTGTTAATCGAACACAAGACATTTCTGACACATTGCTCAAGCATAATTATCCCTCTGCTGTTATATGCCTCTAGCTTTGAGCCTCTCTCCTTTAAACACACATGCACAAATCTATCATCTTTCTGGACAGTGGAGGATGTTTTTCATAAAAAGCTCACAGTCTGCAAGTGTTTTAGAACAGCAATTTTTCTTAGTTTATTTAACAGGAACAATGCACAATAAATAGATTTCACCACAGATGGCAAATTGCTAATTTTCATTCTTTTGTCTCCGAGGCAAGTAGGAATTGCATGATATTAAAGCTGTGGCTTATTAGACACATGAAAATAGGCTGTAATCGTAAAAACAATACATCATAATCAATAAAAATGATGAAACATTGATGCACAAACACCGGCTGCTATAAAAAATAAAAAAGATTCAGATATAATGCAGAGGACTCAGTGTTGAGATTTGTGTGGGAAAAAAAATAATGGACGTGTAATATTTTACACAGCAGATCTGGAGGAGTTGGAGGACAGGTGGACGTTAATGGGTTTGAACTTGTAGCTGCATATACATTACTGCATCTCTGTGTGCTATTTAAGGTTGCTGTTACTGTGATATTTTATTATTGCTGATCATTTTCTTTTTTTGTCCTCACGCATGTTGAAGGAGTTCAGGAGTTCAGTTTTCATCATGTGATGCATGTAGTCTCCAGTTCTACTTTATCATGAAGACACAAACTGTCAAAACTGTCAGGACTGGAACCTGCTATCATGTCTTTTAATGCAGACATTAAGACTTGATAATGACTAATTTAAATTAATAATGTTTTTTTAAAAAGGTAATTGAACAGGTTTTTAATTTCAATTATGATCAGCTGAGAAACAAATCACAAGTTTAATGTTCCTATAATTTAATTTATGCAAAAATTTACTGATTGGGCCTTTATTTTTGGACATCTGAATGCACACGTCAGCTGATATGGGTATATTTAATTTAACTCCTTCCAAATATGGATAACGGAGCAGCTCCTTGCTTACCACACTGGGATTTGTGTTTATCCCTGAATATGTCATATGATGTCTAGTATTTCCTTAAAGCTCGGTCTCTTCTCAAAGCCTCAGAAACATGCCGGGAACGCTCAGTGACTTTAGTGTCACTATTAAATCAAAAGGTCATCCAAAGGGTGCAGCAACTTTTTGTTTGTTACAGAAAACTTAATAAATCAAATTAAGTTATGTAGAGGAGCTGATATCTGTATTGAAGTACATAATTTCATATCTATACAAATATACTAAGGAAAGAAGTAACTGTCATCCATCCTTTTTACTGTGCAAATAATTTGTGATGTGTGTGCATCCAGGTGTTTTGTGAGTGTGTGTATGTATGTGTTTGTCTGGATCTGTCTGCAGAAACACCTCCATGTCTTCCGGTTGTTAACTTCCTGTCCTGGTGACATCAGCAGGCATTTCTTCTGTTATTCTCTGATGGAGTTTCTGTCTCTCTCTGTTACAGATAACACTTTTTACCTTTACCGTTACTTCTCTGTATTAGGAATAGAGAAATGATTGTCAGTAACGTAACATGTATGAAAATTGAATATATTAGGCTCAAACATGCAAAATGGCCGGTATGGTCCTTTAAATCTGTAACGTAACTACAACCATCAGATAAATGTTGTGGAGTAAAACGTACTTTCTTTCCCTCTGAAATGTGCTGAAGGACAAGTAGAAAGTTGCACAAAATGGAAATACTCAGAAGTACCAGTACATGGATTTGAGTAGTTAAAGGTAATGCACAGGAAGTCCCCGGGTTACGAACGAGTTTCGTTCCCATGGCTGTTCGTAAGTCAGAACAGTTACTGTGTCTAGTGTATATATTTTACTTAGCTGCGTATCTAGCGTATATATTTTACCTTTCTATGCATAAAAAACATTAAAGAAACTCTTCCAGATATCCTAAAACATCGTAAACATAATATTACAGTAATAATAATAATTATGCAGCGGTGCACCGCTGATGACGCACGTTTTGACGTGTGGTAAACCAGTGCGCCGTTCATTATTACGAATCATTGTATGTAACTTGAATTTTTAATTGAATAGGCTTTATGGNGCGCCGTTCATTATTACGAATCATTGTATGTAACTTGAATTTTTAATTGAATAGGCTTTATGGCGGTTGGTTCGTAAGTACAGGTTGTTCATACGTCGGAAGTCAGGGACTGCCTGTATTGACTTTCCACCAATGACAATCATCATTTCATAATACAAATCCAAGATCCACGTCAGCATCAAAGTCATATTTATTGATCCTGAAATCCTTTCACCACATTTCAGACAGCTTTGATGATTAATTTTTACATTAAAAAAGGTAAAAACTGAAGCTCGTCCTGATGTTTCCTGTCTGATGCAGCGCTCCGTCTCTCTAATTTAGTGGCTGTCAAACCACAGAAATGAAACGCATTCGCCGCATTTGAAGGAGTGTTTTTTTCGGTAGCTTTTACTGTCGACCTTGTTGTGTGTAGCCGGTGCTGCTGTGCGTCTCCGCTCTGTGAGAAGTTGTTAACACTCTTATTTCTAAATCGGCTGAAGGCCGCCAGGCCGGTTGTTCACAACCCCGAAGCCTCCGCGGCATCCTGAGGGACCAAAGCCGAGCAGCCGTCACATGAGCGGCGGCATTAACTCCTAACACCAGAAGAGAAGCAGCAAAATAGCCTCAAGCTCACAGCAGTCAGACCTGAGCGCTAAGTCTTGTGACTTTGTGCTGATCAGCAGCCTCTCTGCCTCATACGTGTGTTTTCATGTGTGTGTGTGCACAAAAAAATACCCATCAAGTCATTTCTGTCCAGAATTGAGATGTATGAGTCATGATTCTTTTTAAAACAAACAAGTCAGCCAGGGCGGTAATATTTTTTTTTGGAGGATTTTTGCTTTAGAGAATTTTTTTTGAAGCAAGTCTTTAACTGTCAGAGCTCAGCACGTCCAAACACTCTGACATCAGTCAATTCCTGATCAGGGTCTTCTGTCCCTCAGTCCAGGCTAAAGGCTAAAGGTGAAGAAGAATTTAGTCCAAAAGAAATAAATCTACAATTCCTAAAAAAATAACAACAAACAAAATCAAAAATAACTTATTAATTTTTCAACAATTCTGAATTTTCTGAAATTTTTTTTCTCTCAAATTAGAGAAAAAAAGATTTCCACAAATTTTTCTTGACTTGTTTCTAGAAAATTTGAGTCATTCACATTCACTCTGTAAATTACAAACAAATCCTCGAACTGTTTCTGGTTTTGAGGTAAGTAAAATGATGTTGATGTTTAATTAATAAAAATTTCAGACACATTTTGGAATTGGAGGAGTGTATCTGAGTGCATGCACAGAAATTTGTATAGTGTGTGTATAGCCTATTTTATACTTGTGAGTTATGTGTGTGTGTGTGTGTGTGTGTGTGTGTGTGCACGGTGTACTTGAGGCGCTCAGCAGTAGTGAAGAATGATGTGACAAACGGCTAAAATCCAAACTCCACTTCCCTCTGTGCAACGTGTGCGCGCACACACATACACATACACACCTTGCTTCAGATTTCCATCTCTCTCTGCCTCTTCAGTTCCTTCCTTTCTTCCTCTCCCTCCTCCCTTCCTCATTTTTCTCCACTCCTTCAGTCTGGTATGTTCAGCTGAAACAGCTATTTTGAATTTTCCATCCAGTCAAGATAACATGCACATAGTTATATTCATTATATATATATATATCCAATAGTGGCATTGCAAACATCTAACTGCAAGTCCTCTGACACAAGAATATATTATAAAGTTCAGGAAGACGATAAAATAGAGATGTAGAGCCATACCTGAAAAGTTTCTCTGCAAAAAAAGGATATTTGACATGTTCAAGATCAACCTGCACTCCTTTATCCCCAAAAATGTATCAATCAATCAGGAGGTTATTGTCATAGCAACCATACTGTACATTTTCACATAAAGCAGAACAAAATTACGTTTATCTGGGTTCAGGTGCAACATCAGACAAGACAAGAGACAAATAACAGTGCAATAAACAACCGCACAAACAGCTTAGCATTAAAGTGCAACAAACATAAGAAAAATCAGAGCAGCATCAAACACGGTTATTAAAACGTCCCTGAGTTTGACCAATTTTTAGTAAGTAAAAATATTAGATGTAGGAGTAAAGTCACCTGTGCAAGGTTGTTATCAGATGTGTGTGTGTGTGTGTGTGTCTGTCTGCGTGTGAGTGCACGTGTCTGTGTGTCAGTAAGGGTGAATGAGTGTGTTGTGTTTTTGTGAGTCTGATATCGGGGATAAAGCTATTGCGTAGCCTGCTACTGAGATTTAAAGGACCATACCACCATTTTGCATGTTTGAGTCTAATATATTTAATTTTCATACATGTCACGTTACTGACAATCATTTCCAAAGGATAAAACCGTATTTCAGCTTTCCTGATATTTTGCTAAATCTCTTAATCTTTCAAAATCAAATATTCAAGTGATACACCCACCTTAAAAATCCATGTTTCTCCTGCTAATAGTTACGCAGCCTTATGAAGTCACGGTCCTTTAAATTTTTCCATTTTTCCATTTTTTTAAATTTTTCCGCAGGTCTTCTTTTGGGACTATATTCCCTGGTGGAGGCATACGTTCACTCCACGCTTTTTATTGAGCTTAAACACTAAAATTACATAACTTCTAAAAAAACCTGAATACACGTCTTGTTGGTGATGATGGATTACCTATCCCAAGAACGTTTACAGTATCAACAAGTTGATTTTAATAGCAGAATGAACTGAAACCAATGGAGGTCTGGAAGGTAGGAAAAACATTTTTAATTCACCGTTCCAGTAGTATGCTTTGGAAAATGATTGTCAGTAACGTTACGTGTATGAAGATAGAATATATCAGGCTCAAACATGCAAAATGGCTGGTATGGTCCTTTAACAAAGTTATATTTACATCAGAATTATGCAAGGTGTTTCTGTTATTTTGTCCACACCTTGTATGTTTGTGAATGTATTCCTGTCTAGTGGTGACGGGACATGCTTCTGTGACGTGTTTCTGTGGAAACATCTCGTCTAACGGAGCTTTACATGCTGCGATCGCATCAAAAATCTGCCTCACATCAGCAGCTGATGGCCGAGAAAGAACGGAGTCTTCCTAATCACCTCGCAGGGATTAGTAGCTTCTACACGCCCATAATCACACACTCACTCGCACTAACACGTTCTCACAAACACACACAGCCACAGTTGCAGTTGTGCATGCTGTACACTTAACACACACACACAGACACACTCGCACGCTCTCACACAAATCTGAGAAGTTTGGTAGGTGTCCAGGCCGTGAGCGGAGCGAGACCACATGATGCTGGAGGGAGATTTGAGACGGCTTATCTCAGGATAGATAGAGGAGCAGACTGCAGCTGTGCTGAAATGATTTATATCAGCAGACACACACACACACACACACACACACGCTCACATTTTCAAAGAGAATGTGTGGAGGACACCAGCGCACGCATGCATTTGTTATTGCAGTAGAATTGCACGTGACAGAAAGGCCGATCTGTAAAATCAGTTTGCACGTTTGTCCATGACAGAAGCTGGACGGCGTAAATGCGTTATTATCTTTGGTTAGTCGCGGTTCTGGACAGCAGCGTGTTCTCCGTCTCCTGATGTTTATATTGAAGATTTCAGACCCAGACTCCATTTTTTTACTGACTCAGCAGCAAGAGTCCGAAAAGGCCTGAAGTGCTGCTATAAGCATAAAACTGCTCTGACTTAGCTAAGATAATCAACTTTACAGCTCAATAAGTCGTTACTGATATTTTCACGATGGACATCTTTATTTATTTAACTTTTATTTGTTCAGAGTTAGTTCACTGAGCATCAAATGTACTTTTTCAGGAACGCCCTGCTCACACACACACACACACACACCTACCTGGAAGCTGCTCAGTCTCTGCTGCCACTGAGCTGCTCCACTGCAGCGTTTGAGTGTTAAGTGCCTTGCTCAAGGGCACCTCAGTGGTGATAATGAGGGAGGGGCAGGCACTGCTCATTCACCTCCCCGACCCAGATTTCTCATGCCAGTTCATGGATTGAACCGGCAACCCTTCAGTCTCGCTTCTCTGACCTTTAGGCTCCACTGCCCCATATCTCAAGGTATTTTTGTGACTTTATTCAAGCTGATATCTGAACAGTGTTGTATTGGTGATCGCAGACGTAAAACAATACTGTAAATTGTGAAACGTGAGTAAAACAATGTAAAAGTAGGGACAGTAGAGTGTTTTCCTTCAGTAAAAGTATAAATAACTAAATACTTCAATAATTTAGGTTGTAAATAACTCACCAAAATGTAAACACTGAGGAAAAAATATTATTAAAACTTCAAAATATAATGTATTAATATAACCTATTGATGAATTTTTAGTTCAAATGTAAACAGAAACAAAGTGGACGCAGTTGAGGCAAAGAACTCACCTGAAGTGAGCGTAGCGGCTAAGCTAACACTCTTCATACATTGCTAGCAGAGCCTCCTTTAAAAGGCATTTCCTCGTCAGGATGTTGTATCTTGGATCGAGCTTTTTAAAAAGTTGCTTAAAGTTTCTTTTTTTTCCACTGTTTTTGGACTGGGGACATATCTTTAGCGAGACAAAAAGTTACTGCTTCGCTAATTTCACCGTTAGCTTTTTCTGCTAGCTAAGGTTCTGGCTGTGCTTGGCAGAGTCAGCATCACTTCCTGCTTGTTTTGCATCTCAAATCAGCTGATTGGCTCTCCTCCTCACGTGACTTTCTTGGTATTCACCTGGATGTTTCTGCTGTAGCCTGAGAAACTGATTTGTTGTTTCCACCTTTAGCTGTTAGCCACTTAGCCATGAAGCCAAACAACAGAGGTAGCTCCTCCTTTCTTAAGAACTACTTTGTCAGCAGCTGACCTGCTACTTTAATTTCTAATTCTTGTGCATGTTATAAACATGCCATCATATCGTCCATAACGTGATGTGTTACGTTTTTATCCCATTACAAAAATTGTTCCGGCGTGCTCATGAATGATATAAGGCTTATCCAAAAACAAACTGCCAAAACAAACGTCAGCAGATTTCCCAGAGACGGAATCAAATGCGAGGACGTGAAGTCTCATCGCGCGTGGTCACGTGACATGAATTCTGACGCCGGGCGTGAGGTGGATCTGGATGTGGATGCAGGATTCCAGGTGAGAACGGAGCCTGAGCGGAGAGACGACGCTGTCAGGATCTGTCACCCTGAAACCACTTTCACACCACATCCACGCGTTCTCAGACGCTGAGTGTCCGCCGGCCTGCTTTCTCCGCGGTATTTACTGTCCTGCCTCTCTAAAGTCATCATGTACTTTAACTTTTAATTAGCTGTGTTTTTCATTTGCCACCTAAAAAGCTGTAAAAAAAAAAAAAAAAAAAAAAAAGTCTTCTTTCGTTTTTTTTCTTTTCTAGTAATTTTCAGAAATCAACAATATTATAAAACATGCAGTATGTAGTTTTATCTTGATATTTTTAGATTATTTATGTCCTAAACAAAAAACAAACAAGCATTTGCAGAATTAGTGCAGCGCCTGTTGAAAACGTAGTTGTTCGGACCGGGCTGGACGTTATGGTGTGCACCACAGCCCGCCATAAGTCCCCGTGGAGGTATCCTGTCACCCTGCCTGGGGCGTATCCTGCCATACTTTTTACCGGTACAGCTCAGTTTGAGAACTGCTCATCCAAACACTTCACACGTGACGCTGCACGTCCTTGGATCCTGAGCAATAAACCTGCTGAATATCAGCTTCATACATGACGGGTTCTAGAGATGTTGGTGCCACAGACAGAGATTTCTGTCTTTATAGTTAGATACGTGGAATTTTATTTCATTTAATTACCTGGGCTCAGGTGAATTTAAAATATATTTCATTTTATTTTGCTCATAGTACAAGATAATACAAACACACAAAACTGCAGCTTGGCTTGAAGGAATTCAGGGTTTTGGACGTAGTTTATGATTAACTACTGACAGATTGTCTTCAGTTTGACGTTTGAGAATTCAGTTTGGTTTTGGCAGAAACAACCAACCAGACATTCGATAAAAGATGGCATGTTTTCTCATGAGAAAACACGCCATAATATATCCTGTATATGTTGTACATTTCATATCATGTGAATTTCTGTGTTAAATTAAGTCCATGATCTGTTGAATTATTTTAATCTGCTCATAGCTTCATAAAAAAAAGTCTTCACAGATCAGTTTGAGAGAATTAAACTTTGTCCTTAAATTATCCTGGTATAATGTAAAGCTGAAACATGGCGTGTGTTTGTGTGACACGGGGAGTTTGTGGTTGTGGTTGCTGAGGGTAAGGATCTGGGGGCAGACGGGTGGCGTTGGCGTGATGGAGTTACAGCACTGCGTCTCCTGGCAGCTGTAAAGGTGAGTGTTAGATATATATATCTACCTCTCAGTCTCAGGACCCCACAGGGCCACCGGCCTGCAGTTGGCGGGGTTTGGGTTACGGGGGCTTAAAGTGTAAGTTNGACCCCACAGGGCCACCGGCCTGCAGTTGGCGGGGTTTGGGTTACGGGGGCTTAAAGTGTAAGTTAATAGAAAGTGTTCAGTGGCACGGAGATGGGCTGACGCGCTGCACTTTTCTATTTTAACTCCTCCACCCACCCCCCCTTCCTGCTCTGATGGAGCAAAGCGGACTCGACTCCTGATGCTGTTCACAGATGCACGGTCATTATTGTGGAGAAGGGAATTGGACATTCTCCATATACTGCACTGTAAATATCCTCGTGACGTTTATTGTTCTCAGGAGGGTTCAGGTGCTAAAAAGCTCAGATCTTATTCTATCCTTTTTTTTTTTTTTCCTGTTTCCAGTTTTTCAACGAAATCATCGGATTTCTTTGTTGTTGCGGCTAGTTATTGTAGATTAACAACAACAGCGACTCGTATGAGCGGTTTCTGATAAGATGCCCCGATTATTTTCTGAGCAGCTGATTCTCGGGAGTTAATAATAATAATAATGATAATGATAATAATAATAATCATAATAATATTAATAATAATTTTATTTATATAGCACCTTTAAAAACAGAGTTTACAAAGTGCTTTGACAGACAAAGNAATAATTTTATTTATATAGCACCTTTAAAAACAGAGTTTACAAAGTGCTTTGACAGACAAAGCAATACAACATAACAGCAGAAAGCCGAACAGACAGGCAAAACAAGAGCAGGACAAAATTCAGGTAAAGTTCAGTTAAGCTACCAATAAAACAAGAACACAAATGATAAGCAAGGGAATAGATAAAAACTAAAAATTAAATAAAAGCCAATAAACCACTAATAAATGGATAAATAAATAAATAAATAAATAAATTAGTAAATAAACAGCAAATACATAAATACAGTTAGGACAATAAAAGCAATAAAAAGGACAATAAAAGGACCAAGGTTTAAGGTTTAATGTCCATAAATTATGAAATATCTAACCTGCCCGTCTCTGAACTGTGATAAGAATCAGCTGGCGAGAACAAGCAAACGCCACAAAGAAAGGCCAAAGCTGAATTTGAAGTCGAAAAGAAAAGACAGAAAATACTACAAAATCATTAAAGATCAGTAAATTTGATGGAGGCATCACTTTTTCTAATTTCCATATTCTTCATGCTACTTGATGGCAGATGTGGCGATATCGCCTCAAAATAGCATCATGATATCTGAAGGCGTTTTTACAATAATGATATTTATGTCCATTTACAGCATCCAAACTGCTGCTAGGAGAAATCACGGCTCTGCAGCGATGCCGTAAAACGCTGACTGTTAATTTAACGTGGCTAACCTTACCACTAATCCCCCCCTGAAAATGAGATTAAGGCTTCTCCTAGCGTTTCACTAGGTATGCACATATTCACTATAAGTTCCTGTCCAAGAATATCCAGCAGCAGATGATTATGAAATTGAATGTGACTTGTGGCTGTGGTGAGGGACATTCTATATGAGGCGCGCTGATCGGCTCTGAGATCAAGTGAGCGTGACTGCATGTGTGTTTTCCCTACAGCTGTGTGTGTGTGTGTGTGTGTGTGTGTGTGTGTGTGTGTGTGTGTGTTCATACTGGTTGTAAGTTTATACCCATTTAAAAGGGGGGAGGGGGAGAAGGAGGGAAATATAACAATTTTAGAAAGATGAAGGACTTACTTTACCCCATATCACATAGCATCTCTATCTTTCATTAGTAATAACTTTTTTTCTGGCTGATATGTGTGTAAGACTTGAGGATATAATTAGAAGGGGAACACGTTAGAGCTCCATACCTCCATCACGGCCGAACAAACCAGAACAAAACTTGTCTTGTTTTTATGCTGCGTTCACAGACCTCGGAAATCGAATTTTTCCCAGTTGGAAGCTCCAACTTCCAACCTCAAACCGTTCCAGCCAAATGTAATCAAAAAAGCATAGCTGAACACCAATAAATACTGTAAAATTAATTAAACTTCATAATAAATGCTAACTAAAGTAAAGTTAAACTACAGGACTGTTTGGTTGTGTTGTTTTACAATGATATTAATCACAGTGGGTATTACACTTTGTGCAGAGAAGTAATATTATGAAATTATTTACACTTATTTATGACAAACAGTTATCATACAAAATAGATAATTACCATGGCGATATATTCTGACCTTTTTCTTTCAATTTCACGCAAGAAAAAATACTTTATTCGCCTTTTAGCTGATCATTTCCATTCACAAAGCTCGCTTCCATGGCGCTGCCATGTTGAGTGACGTCATACTCAGTAAGGCAGGGTAGATCATTTTGTCTGAGTTTCCCAGCCGGAGCTCCAACTTCAAGTGCCGTTCCAACGCATTTTTCCAAGTAAGAAGTCAGAAAAATCTGAGTTCTGAGGTCCATGAACGCAGCATCAGAAAACAAGTTTTCTAATTGATCCCATGCTTCATGGTGCATTTCTTCCTTTGCATAGAATGGACGAGGGAGAGGACAGGGCTTCAAACCTGCAACCTTTTTTGCTGTAAAGTAATTGTGCTAATCATCAAGAAGAGATGTGATTATCATAGCATTAGTGCTAAATTGCTTTATTTTGTTTTATTTGGCATAAGAAATAGTAGTTTTAAGAATGTATTCAGATCAATCACACCTATCGATGGTCTAACTTTGGCTAAATATCCCTTTTTTCGTTTGAGATTTGTTGAAATCTCGCAATATTAAGGAATCATCTATCTATAAAGCCAGAAATCTCCGTACGTCTGTGGCACCAACATCTCCAGAACCCGACATTGTATGAAGTTAAAATTCAGCAGGTTTATTTCTCAGGACCCAAAGACGTGCAGCATCACGTGTGAAGTTGTTAGGATGAGCGGTTCTCAAATTGAGCTGTGCTGGTAAAAAGTAGTCCGCGCGGCAGGATACGCTCCGGGCGTGGCAGCATGTGCTCCGGTCCACAGCCACTTCTGGCAGGCTGCAGCGCACACCATAAAGTCTGGCCCGGTCTGAACAGGCACGTTTTGAACAGGTACTGCACTAGTACATAAAATTCCTGGATCAAAGCCTGGATCTGGATCAGCACTAAAATTTTAAGAACTCGTCCAAGTTTTCTCAGAATCAGTTTGGAACTTTGAGTAATCCTGCTAACAAACAACAACAAACCAAGCAACCAGGCAGAAACACCATCGCAGAGATCAACATTTCCATCCTGTCAGATTTATTGATAACTGAGACCAAACAAAACCTACTTTAAGGCAAGTTTAAAAAAAAATCTCTTTGTAATGAGATGATCTTTAGGTTCACACACACATCCATCTCTTTATTGAGCTTATGGTCTTAAAGTCATCAGGTAGGTCGGTAAGTTCCACTTTCTGCCTAAAGCTTTGCTGCTGTAAAAATAATTTACAGATAGAAAATTTTAAATCTGGACATTTATGCCACGTTCAAAACCTCATTTATTGCTTACTGAGCATTCAGCAGAGATGTGGGTTCTTCAAACCTTTCCTGGTGCAGCTTTTTCGATTAAGTCGGTTGTGCTGGACGTTTCTGAGGTTTCTGGTGTGTAAATATCAGAGCGTGAACCTGTTTTATAGAATCCTGCAGGGCCTCTCCGCCCGCTCGCCCTGCAGATGGTCTGAATTACCTGGCTGTACAGGGAAGGGTTCCCCAGAGAGCCAGAGCCGGCAGAGCTGTGTGCAGGTTTTGTGTGGTCCTAACCTTTTCCATTCCTTCTGTCTCTCTCCTCAGATAACACTCCTTTCTCGTTAGAATAAGAGGAGATCAGGGATTTGTTCATCATCGTCTTCACTTTCTTCATACTCTTTTGGAGTTTCTCTTCCCTCTGTGCTGTTTCCTTTAGCCTTTCTCTTTCCCTTTAATCCTCTGAACTCCTCTTACTCTCGTTCTGTTTTATGCAGGCACTGCTAGACAAAACAAATGTGTTTATGATATTAATCTTGACAGATCATGCTTTTTTTTTTTTTTTTTTNTTTTTTTTTTTTTTTTTTTTTAAAGAAGATGAGAGGTAGGAATCCTATAACACAACTTCCTTTGGCTTCTACGCCATCGAGGCTTTCCCTTGACAGAAAAGAAAACTCCCTGATCTTCTAAACGTCTGACAGAGATGAACTCATAATAAGGAATGTGAGCGTCGGAGGCTCGCTGCAGCACGTGTCCGCCACCTGTTCTCTGTAACCGAGCCCACCTGAACTCACAGAGGCTTTGCTAAAAGCCTTCTCTGTGTCCTATAAGCAGATAGAGCAGCTCTGGTGTAACACGATCGCACCCAAACACACGATACGAAACTTTCCTTTAGCCCGTAACGCATGGCGTTTCTGATCGCTGCTGACTGTTGCAGCAGAGCAATAAAGCACGCTTTGTTCACACACATCCATCTCTGAAATTTACGGCATTTTTCCTCTAAACTGACTAGAATTGTATTACAAACAAGAACACACTTTGAGAGCTTACACCAAGGGTTTACCGGCTAAAAAAATTGGTCTGCATCCAGAATATGATCCAGATCTTCTCCAAAATTTAATCATTTCTTCCTCTCGACATTATCTGTCTCTCTCAAATCCATCCATAGTTTTTCAAGATATCCTGTTAACAAACGCCAATGAACATGATGGTTTTTGCAGCTTTAAAGGACCATACTGGCCATTTAGCATGTTTGAGCCTAATATATTCAAGTTTCACACATGTAACATTACTGACAATCATTTCCCAAAACATACTACTGGAGCAGTGAATTAAAAATGTTTTTCCTACCTTCCAGACCTCCATTGGTTTCAGTTCATTCTGCTATTAAAATCAACTTGTTGATACTGTAAACGTTCTTGGGATAGGTAATCCATCATCACCAACAAGACGTGTATTCAGGTTTTTTTTAGAAGTTATGTAATTTTAGTGTTTAAGCTCAATAAAAAGCATGGAGTGAATGTATGCCTCCACCGGGGAATATAGTCCCAAAAGAAGACCTGTGTTTATGGAAAAATTTAAAGGACCGTGACTTCATAAGGCTGTGTAACTATTAGTAGGAGAAACATGGATTTTTAAAGTGGGTGTATCACTTGAATATTTGATTTGAAAAGTTCAGAGATTTTGCAAAATATCAGGAAAGCTGAAATACGTTTTTTCTTTTAATGATTGTAGTAACATAACATGTATGAAAATTAAATATATTAGACTCAAACATGCAAAATGGCCAGTACGGTCCTTTAATTATGCTGCTTAACAAGTGTAATTTCACAAGAAAGGAAATGAGTTTCAGCTTCAGTCCCTGTAGTCATTTATCTTCCTGGTTGTAGGTGTCGGCTAAATTCCTTAAAATGTGAAGATGTCGATTAAAGGCCATGTGTCGTGTCTTTGCTGCCTGATTTGGTGTTGAAGGTTAAGGGAAAACTGTGTTAACAAGCCCTGAGCTGATTCGGTCCAGTGACCCTCCGTCCCTCAGCTCTTGTCAATGGACTTTACAGACCTACAAAAAGCAGTGTGTAGGGGCGTGGTGTGGCAGATGCAGAGGCTTTATTGGGTGAAGCGGCTCTTAAAGGACACACCTCCTTTTCACCATGTGCCATCATCAAGCTTCAAGAATGCGGAGGACTCTGAGCGATGACCGTTGAAGAACTTGCTGTCGTCTACGTTTCCTCTCCAACTTTAAGAGGTTTTACTGCCCTGGGATGACTTGTGATGACTTAGGACATGGATCACATTCTCAGGTCCATTTTGGACCCCATTTATATGTGGAATAAATCCAATATGTATGGGGTATCTGCTAATTTACTTTACTTTCTGACTCACACGTGTACTTTGTCCACATATGAATGGCATAATAGCGATAACTGCTGATGCAGCTAATCCTTTTGTCTGAAAATACACAGAAAATAAGTCGTTGCAGACTTTTATAGTAGCTTTGGAAAGCTATAAATTGTATAATTTCAGTCTCATTTGCATTCATTGCAGCATTTTGTTGCAGCATTATTTTGAAAACTAAACCCTTGTTTGTTCACGTTGGTTGTTTCAGGTTTAAACTGTGTAAGAAGGTGTAAAGAGGATGTCAAAAAAGTGGATATTTGCAAAAAAAAAAAAAAAANAAAAAAAAAAAAAAAAACTGGAATTGGGCATCAAGACCTGTCATGCAAATGTTTTAGTTTCGGTTTATTAAATGCACATTTAAAACAAACATAAAAAAACAAAAGATGTTCTGCATTATCATTCACAGTAAAAAAAAATAATAATCATGTTGTGTACATAACATATAAAGAATATAATCATATATCTCATGCAGGAGATATATGATTATATTATGTGTAATATACAAGGGCCTTGATCAAATCAAACGCTCCTCAATTACAGAAAATACAAAAAAAGAGCAAAACAGCTACGAGTCCAAAACAAACTAATTGGAAAAAAAAACTCCAAAGATTATAAGAAACTAAATTATAATACTAACAGAATTATAATTCTGATGATAATGATTTCAAACGTCGCCTCAGTTACACTGAAGTATGGTTTGTCAAGCAAGCAGACGCGTTATGATGAAGATATGCAACATGTTAAAACAAACAGCGTAATGCGTCATGCTGCAGCGTAGGTATACTTCAGTTCAACATGCCAAAGTCACGGGATTCACGTCGGCTGTTTTCTGTTGGAGTTGTATGACTCAGATTTAACGGCTGTAGGGATAAACAAGCAGACGCAGCAAGCTTCACATCTGCAGGCCTGAAACTGACAGGAAAACACGTATGTTGTGTTCCTGATTTGCATGAGAATGTGTGTTTCCTCTCCATCAGAGAGCACACGAGGACATTCAGGAATAACGGGAATCTGATTCATGTGTTTGCAAGATGAGAGTCAAAGTCCATGTTTAAGTCATGTAGCATGATTCATGTGAGTGACAGCTGGATTTAAGCTGAGAGTCAAACATAACGACAGAAATATAAAGCAGATACAAAGAAATACACATATATGTTTATCAATATGTTCTCGGCTGTGAGTACTGCTGGAGCTTCACGTTTCAGGTGTTTGCGTGTAGACGAGGCTTCATTTTAACATGTACCTGAAGTTAATATGCATGTAACGTGTATGTAATGTTTTGTGTGAGGGAGTGAGACGGGAGTGAGACGGGGATTAGTGAGCAGTGTGTGGTTTCTTGTTAATAATGGTTTGTGTGCGTGCTTCTTCTCAACAGGCATGAGTGACTGTTAACATGTGTGCAGCAGCGTGTGTGTGTGTTTTATGGGTTGGTGTGCATGCTTTTTCTCAACAGAAATGAATGATTGTTTGCTTGTGAGAAATTACCTCTATCTAAGTGTGGGGTGGGGGGGGGTCAGGGGTCCTTGTCCATGTCTATAGTAAACTATAGGGGTCACCTGGGGGTCGACAGGCTGTCTCCTCTAGAATGTATCTGCATCTGAAACTTCAAGGTCAAGGTTACTGTTTTTTTCTCCGGCCGTGTCTCTGGGGTCGGCAGGGAGATTAGCTTGTCATATTTCACCTGTCAAACACTTGAAAAGGAGCGGCGAGCGCATCGGCCACGCCTGCTGGCTGCTTTGCTCTCCTGAGGTCGCAGCTGCCCAACCTCGCATCTAGAGCCGCATCACATGCAGCTGAAAGGAAAGGCCAGTGGGGCGGCGACTCTGACAGGAAATACGCCATTTAACCTAAACTAAATGACAGGTGATAGTCAGAGGTGGTAGAATAGCCAGAAACTGTACTTAAGTATTTTTACTTTATGATAATAGTGACTCAAGTATAAGTAAGAGTACTCACCAAAATAATGACTTGAGTAAGAAAGTATCTCTTAAATAGATTGCTTTAGTGAGTAACTTTGATCAAGCTTATTCTTTAGAATAATCAAAGCTATAAAGGCTCAACTGAGCAAAAAAAGCAAAGTAGCCACGTAGCTTCTAATACGATCCAAATCATATCATATAAAGAAACAGTAGACAGTAATAAATCAGATATTTACCACATAACAAATCATGACAATTCTGGCCGCAAGACAGTTAGCTAGGTTAGCTTCATGAATTTACTCAGAATATAACAGGAAAACTTGAGTTAGCATTAGCAGCAGCAGCTAGTTAAGACAATTAGCTAGGTTAGCTTCATGAATTTACTCAGAGCAGGAAAACTTGAGTTAGCATTAGCAGCAGCAGCTAGTTAAAACAGTTAGCTAGGTCAGCTTCATGAATTTATTCAGAATAGAAGTGGAATACTTGAGTTAGCATTAGCAGCAACAGCTAGTTAAGTAGCTAATGTTGCAGCTACATGTTTCCTCAAGTTCCATGTTGATTCTTAGAAGCTAAAATGTCACATTTTTAGCGACAAAGATGCAACACGTTATGTAGCTGCTGGTTTTGGTAGACTGAAAAGAAAACAGCATTTTTATGTGTAGCAGGGATGTGCCTCTTCTGCCGCAGTTTCTGGATGTTAGCATTAGTTTCTGCCTGAAGTGCCTCCAAGTCTTTGACTATATCCTGTCAACTTATATATTCTGTAAAACAACAGAACAATGTAAGATAATCTTAGGAAAGGAAATTGGGACATGAAAATTAAATTCAGGCAGACTTTCCATTTCAAAATTAAATTATAGGCTCACAGAATAGTACAGTTAACAAAGCAAAAATAAAATCTGGTCCTTTTATAAAGTAAAAGGAGAATGCTCTAAAATGTTTGGTACATGGATTAAGAGCATCCACAATAACATAATGTGTGTGTGGGTTGTGTATATTTGCTCAAACATGCACTATCATCAGTATTGTCCTTTAACTCTATTCTGCCATACTACTGGAACAGTGAATTAAAAATGTTTTTCCTACCTTCCAGACCTCCATTGGTTTCAGTTCATTCTGCTATTAAAATCAACTTGTTGATACTGTAAACGTTCTTGGGATAGGTAATCCATCATCACCAACAAGACGTGTATTCAGGTTTTTTTAGAAGTTATGTAATTTTAGTGTTTAAGCTCAATAAAAAGCGTGGAGTGAATGTATGCCTCCACCAGGGAATATAGTCCCAAAAGAAGACCTGCGTTTATGGAAAAATTTAAAGGACCATGACTTCATAAGGCTGTGTAACTATTAGCAGGAGAAACATGGATTTTTTGCAAAATATCAGGAAAGCTGAAATACGGTTTTATCCTTTGGGAAATGATTGTCAGTAATGTAACATGTATGAAAACTGAATATATTAGGCTCAAACATGCACGATCACTGGTATGGTCCTTTAAGATTCATCAGCTGGAAGATGCTCAACCTTTCTGCCACAAGAATTATTATTGTTATCAAAGTATCTGTAGGCATCTGGATGTGTCAGCACTTTTTACTGCATTATTTTGGTTTCAAAAGACAGGAAGTTTTCTCTTTCTTATATGTGTAGGCATGTATATTTTCTTTGAAGAACCAAATGTAAATGCTCATAAAACTGTGATTATTTGTCTAATCGTACCGTCTAAAACTCAAACCGTCACTTTTAGCAGCGGTCCAGCACGTCTTTGTTTTAGTGATTCAGTCATGCGGCCTCCATGTTTTTTCAGGCAGGAATTCTCCACAGAGCATCCGTCCATAACAGCCCGACTTTAACAAAGCCAAGGACGAGGAAGCATGACTGCAGCAAGTCATTCATTCCAGGTGCAATCAACCACCTCATCTGCAAGTTCAACCCTGAAGACAATGTCGTCCCAAATGGGAAACGTGATTTGCACAAGGCCTCGACTGCACCAGATGACCACAACACGCAAAACTCCCCGAAAACAGAAGGTGAACAATGGAGAGAGCAGAAAAAATGACAAGGAGTATTCATCTTCAGTCCGGGTGAAAATTCACAAGGGGATTCAAAGCATGTGTACTTTTTTTTTTTTTTTTTNTTTTTTTTTTTTTTTTTTGGACACATGTTGGTTTTGACATGTCTGACAACATCAGCAACATGTATTTTTTAGTAAGATGTTGGAAAGCTACAGAGCAAGGTAGAAAATCACAACAGGAGGGTCGAGACGCATTTTCCTCTTTGCATCATTGAAAAACTTAATAAGCAGGAAGTGATGATGAAGATGGAGGAGGGGAAGATGGAGGGAGGAGGCAAGCAGAAAGGGGGAAAGAGAAAAGAAAAAAGAGGGAGCGGAAACAACATTTAACGGTAAGAGGAACCAGGTAATAATTTTAGATGTCTGTCTGGGGAATTTAACGTAACGATTTCAACAGATTCAACATTCCAGGCTGTTTCACCCCCATCTTGTTTTATCCAGCCCCCTCCCCCTTCCTCCTCCCAGTCCCTCCTCACTCCTCCTTGAAGGGCGATGATGTCATGCCCTGTATTTCACAGCCAGAAGCGGGCGATGACACGGACAATTTGGCCTGTGAGTCCTCTCCAGCCTTGGACACGGTGTTACGATTACACGCTGCACTGCAGGTCCCGCATGCCAGCCGTGAAGTGGTGATGGTGTGTGTTTGTCGGGACATGGGAGACCTTTTAAATATCTTTCATGGAGTATGGCTCTATCATTCTCCATCCTCGTAAAACAAAGCATAACGCTGGTAGATATCCAGTGGAACAAAGTGGGAGGCGTTCTGAATTTTCTTCAGCTTCCATCCAGACTGTCTCCCACTCATGACCACATTGCAAAGGAAGGACTTCTGGTTTCCTTTAGAGTTTAGTCCCAATTTTTTGTTACCAAAAAATTTGCAACAGCTTTTCTGAAGCAGTGGAATTTTCGGTAATGTTTAAAAATTTTAAGGCCACAGGAAAAAATAATTAGCCTCTTTGTTGCTGTACTTAAATATCTCTGAAGTTCTGCTCCACCTCAAGGTTGAGGTGAAGAACTCGACTGAAGTGAGAGTAGCGGCTAAGCTAACGCGATTCATACATCACAACAAGTCACTTCCTGCTTGTTCCAGCTGATTGGCTCTCCTCCTCATGTGACTTGTGACTTTCCAGGTGTTTCTGCTTCAGGTGCTGAAACTAATTTGTTGTGTTTCCACCTTTAGCTGTTAGCCAGTTAGCTTGTAGCTGAACCATTTCCAGATAACACAGTTATCTCCCTTTTTCAGAACAGTCGGGCGCTGACCGCACTGCTTTCAGACATGCTTGTTTTGCTTATCTTTGTTCCACATGACATGAAAATTCATCAACATGTTGTCACGCCACAATATTATCAATACCATGACACGACAGATTTTGAACATAGGAAAAATTATATCAATATTCTCATGAACGGACTCTTTGGACACACTCTAAGAGTTAGTGCTGATTGTTTTAGCCCTGAATTCAGCCTGTCAGGCTTTTTTTTTTACTCCCAGAGTACCTCGCTCATAAATAAAATGGCTCGTTTGAGTTTGGCTGTAAGCTTGGATTTGATTTGTGGAACTTCTAGGAAGCATAAGTCCGCCTGAGAAGGCAACCTGGGGGGAATAAATCCTTTAAAGTTTGGTTTTAGAAATGAATGTGGCCTGTTGAATTGAGCTTTGATTTTGTTTCATCTGGCTCCTCACGGCAGTTCTGAATTCTGTTATTTAATGAAAAAAAAAAGCGCACTGAGTGCTAAAACTTGTAAATTTTTCCCTGGTGTAGCCATTTATTGTGACATACTGCTGTTAGACACAGTTGTAAGCTGCTGCGAATAATATGGTGATTGGCTGATTGGCCTTTAATTACTGTCATCACAAGATTAAATTAATGCAGGAAGTGCCAGCCTTTTTGGTTTGTCATCCGTCTAAATTAAACTGTTTCCTCCTCACATGATGATCTGTGGCATACAAAAAGAAAAGGCTGAGAAAAAAGTTTTTTATGTTGTTCCCTCAGATTTGTCTTGCGACCTCTTGGGGGATCCAAGCTGAAACCATGACTCTAAGGCTGGATTCACATGCTAAGCGTTAGCGTTGTGCTGACTGGGCATTCCATTATTCCATTATTGTGTATTGGAAGCTGAGCGGTGACTCCTAATGTCACATCACGCCACCTTGAGTGCCGTGCGACGCTCGGACTCTCTGTTTTGACGCAGCACTACTCAAAGTTCATTTAAATGAACTTTGACCTTTCCAGTGCGCAACGAATCGGAGTGCTGCTGTACGTCACGTAATCAGAAGCGCCACAACAATGGAGGAGGAGCTTATAATCTGTAGAGTATACAACACAACTTTAAAATCNAAAAAAAAAAAAAAAAAAAAGGTGCTTGCTTGGCAAAATGTCAGCAGTCAGACAGGACGTCAGGTTTGGAAATTGTTAATATAATGTCTGAAATGTGAGGTTTCATGCATCCACATTCGCCGTTTTTTCACTTTTCTTCTCCTAAGAAGAAGAGCATTTTTGTTTTTTGTGATGTCCATGTCGCTACCTGAGTTGAAACCGAAATCTGATTTTAACCATGAATGTGCAAAGATCGCGTCTAGGCTACATCCTGTCTTTACAGTCCATGGTAACCGTTAAATTGTCATTAGCAACAAGCGCTTCCTGTCAGCGCGAGGCTGAGCGGCGCTGCTCAGACTCCGCTCACGTGCAGCAGAACGCTGAACGCCCAGGTCAGCGGCAACGCTAACACTTAGCATGTGAGTCTAGCCTAATCCACTTTCCAAACTGTAGTGAGAAGGGAAAATGAAGAAAAAGGGAGTTTTTTTTTTTTTTTTTTTTACAGCCAGTTTGGGTTTCATGGCCACAGCAGGTGAAAACCTGAGCAGGCTTACAACCACTCAGGAAGAACCAGGATGAGGGGAGGAGAGCAGCAGAAACCCCAGGGTTGGTCTTCAGGCGGGGACCGGAGCAGGGAGGAATTCATCCTCCATTAAGCCTCCGAGCCAAGAAAACCCCAGGAAACCCAGCAGAGATGAACCGCATGCGATATGTGATATGGAATATGTGGATGTGATGAGCGAAGCTGTCCTCCTGTGTGTAAAACAAGCCCAGGCCTCAAGGGTGCAGGATACCGAACCAGACCTCCGGTGGGTTTCTTGGGAGAGGATACAAGACATGATAACTATATTTTTGAAATCCTATGTCATAGATAATTTGGTTTCACAGTGTCATTGAGACGTGAGGGGGGGATTCCCCGAAGAGAAGCACTGAATTTAAGTAGCATATGTTTCAGAAGTCCTGGGAAAATGTGAATGTTAGATTACAGTTTTATAGGTGATGACTCCAGTTTAGAGGCTGCTCAGTGTGATTTAAGACGCCGTTCAAGGATGTGGATTTGTTGTTGGATTTAGTCCTAATCTAAAAGTAAACTTTTCAACATTCTGTACAAATCTGGAATGACAGCAGCCTAGCAGACGTTTCTGTTTGGGGTGTTTGGGTTTCTGTTTGGTACAGTAAGGCTGTTCATGCATGGTGCTGTTTACGTAGATATAGCACTGCCTATATCTACAAATATTCATCGTTTTATTTTCCTCAATAATTTATGGGATTAAATTGTTGCATTTACCGACTGCTTTGGTTTCACACAAAAAAAACATCCAACCGAACCAAAATGCTATATTTCAACAAAAGTCATGTGATAAATAACTCCCTCTCTACTCAGGTCGTAAATGTCTGGGGGTAGGAGAAAGAAGATTAAATTTAGGGATGAGTGAGTACACCATCATCCATACCCGTATCTGTATCCATTCTCAGATGGCCGGGGCTTAATCCGGAAATGGGCGGGCTTAACCCCAGAGTTAATAATTGCTGGCTAACTGGCTAGTTAGCCTAGCAGCTAGAAGCTACAAGAAGCTAAATGTGCGTTAGTATCAGTATCTTGTGTGTGAATGTCCACAGTAATGAATGTATGTTTGTTTTACTGTGGACTGAGAATAATGTTGAGCTGAATCTGAGAATAGCAACATAGCTAATAGCTGTTACTATGCTAAACTATATCTAATAGATGCTACTATGCTAGTGTGGATCAGATTTTTTACTTTAAGGAGTACAGATAGTGACACATTTTACTCAGATGATACTCGTGCTTGTAAATATTATCTGTAATGAATACTTGTTTCATCCGAGCACTCAGCTCATCCTGAATTAAAACAGGAAAAAGTTTACTATATGGAAAAACTAAATAACATGGAACAAAGATGGAATGTGGATCCTTTCCTAGTCATAATTATCATTTAGTCCATAAAGCAAGAAGTGACAGCAGAAGCTGAATATGACTCCAAGTCAACGTGTGGAAAACCACATGTTGCTTTACATGATGTGAAGAAGACGCTTAATATTCAGATGCTTATTATTATTATTATTATTATTAAGAATATCAGACACTTAATATGCTGAACAGGAGAATGGAGAAACATACTGAGAACATACATGCACACGCTAACCTGAACGTTAAGGTTGATGTTACCACCTTTACAAAGCATCCGTTGGATTTGCGAATCAAAGTTTTAGTTTACTTAACACTTAGCCATCTCTGCTTTTATGTCAATCAACAGATCAATAGATTGATCTGTAGCTGGTTATGAAGTAGTGCAGATTATATTCAGACCACAAAGAAACTGCTCCTGAGTTTGAAACCTGATGAGACCACTTCCTCAAAGGCAAAACATGAGTAAGACGTGTAAATGGATGGAATTAATAAGACTAGTTCAGTGCGTGTTCGGACCGGGCCGGACTTTATGGTGTGCGCCTCAGCCTGCCATAAGTGCCCACGGAGCGGAGCATATGCTGTATATGCTACCACGTCCGGAGTGTATCCTGCTGCATGGACTACTTTTTACCAGCACAGCTCAATTTGCGAACCACTCATCCAAACAACTTCACATGCAACACTGCATGTCTGTGAGTCCTGAGCAATAAACCTGCTGAATTTCATCTTCATACAGCGCCGGGTTCTAGAGATGTTGGTGCCACAGACAGAGATTTCTGTCTTTACAGTTAGATACCACAGTTTGCCAAATGTATATCTTGTGTTGCATAATCGGAGTACGAGGAGAGTCCGCCAGGTGAGGAAATGCGTACAGAGGTGGCAGACATTACTCTGATTATGACATTTACAAGCCTGGATAAATCTATTTTCACTCCCATAATCTTGGTCTGTAACTCTGAGCAAGTTTACACTGATTTCAATCTAATTATGTTTACATGACATTTGACAAATTGATTTATTGTCTTAATCTGAGTATAATCAAGGTTTTAACCTCCATGTAAACGTGCTGACACATTCCTGCCTTTAGTTAGTGAAAGCTCCCCGCCGAGACGTTTCATCTTCAGCTTCCCTGCCATTGTTCCGGCTCTGAGACGAGGCCCGTAAATAACTCGACACCTCTGTCATATCTGCTGCTGATTGCTGCTCTTAAAACTACCAGTATTAGTGGCTCCGCAGGGGGTCTGCGTAGCCGGCCGCGTGTGAATTCTCAACACTATTGTGGAAGCGTCACGTCCACGTCGGACACATCAGACCTATAACAGTGAATTATCCGGCTCACAGGAATTGGCCGCCATTCTTCATCCGCAGGAATTTGGTAATGACAGCCCTCTCCCCATGGAGGAATAAACATGGAGTCCTCACTCACCACGTCTCTCTCCGCTCACACTTCTTCACCCTTCACTCTGACACATCCACTCGCTCGCTAACGTCCAGATATCAGCTCCGACCGGCTGCTGCAGGAACATCTGAGATTATGATCAATGTGCAGCTCATGAAGGCGACCAGATTTTAATTCCACAGAAATCTGACAGAAAAAAACAACAGTGTGTGATTGGTTGAGGAGAAAATGGCTTAATAAGATTTCTTGAACCTCAACTAAACACAATTAGATATTATTTTGCAGGCCACATATAACTACCGCAGGCCACAATCTGGCCCATGGGCCTTGAGTATGACATGTGACTTAGCGTATCAGGTGTGAGTAGAGAAGGGAGATTTGGAAATTATACAGGATCACTGAAATAAAGCATCCATAAGACAATAAGTCCCCAAGAACTAATATTACTGTTTCACTGATGCCATCAAATTGGTATTTGGAAGCAGCACTGTAATCCAGCAGTGATTTGAACTCACCACATTCGGTTTTATTGGACATTTGACAGAGAAGGACCGAGGTCAGGTAAGGGACGAGCGGCTAATTGCTGAGCATCTCACATGTTTTGTAAAACATTCTGACAGCTGCTGAGAGATGAAGGAATGTTATGTGTTCTTCCAGCCACAACACAACGCCACTGCTGGAAAACAGCATCAGGTCAAATTTCTGACTCGCATCCCAGATCTGATCTGGCTGTGGCGCGTGATCCAGGTTGGGGTCTCAGGCATTTTGATGTTGAAAGTTTCCCGTTTTAATAATGAAAATAATGAAAACCACTTTCAGATTGAAATACAAAACACATGATTCCAGATCTGAGCAGTCAGCTGATTTTTAATTTTCTTTCCAGTTTGAAAGGTCAAGTCAACGAGTCCGTTGATGACTTGGTGTCCTGACATACGAGACCAACAGACGGCTTGGCTCAATCAGTGTCCTGTGTGCTTATTGCTTGATATAAATACTGTTATATATGTCTGTCTGAGCTCGTATGTAATCAGGGCATGAAATTTTGAGCCACGAGCCAGTTTTTATTTTTGAAACACTGAATTTCAAAGTTATCAGCTACTCAGTTTTCATTAGCTATAACATGTTCTTTTTTGCATTATGTGTATATTAATTTTTCCCTAATTAGTTTCGGGTTAATTAGGATGTTAGATTAAGGTTGCACCGTTATTGTACAGCGAGGTTCCCCACTAGTTTTCCCCAAGGGCCAAATTATGTCAAGCATGCCAAGCCAAGGGCCACTACCCACCCAAATGCAATAACAAAGGAAAAAATTTTGTATTTTTATTTATTTTTAAACGTAACTCTTTACAACTGGAACGGCTTTTTATAACCACCATTTCTCAATAAAATGGAGATGTATGAATATCTATGGAAAGCTTAGATTATCCTGAACAAAATGAGTCCAAGCGTGACATTTTACGACCACGCGATCCTGAGATAAGTGCGACTAAAATACAAGGTAGCCTCCAAGCTAAAACCTAGCTTCGTCGCTTCTCGATGATGTAACTTCTGAGGGCAGTCTGAATTTTAAAATCCCTCTCTGTGATTCGATAGTAGACTAGCAGAGGATTTGATTGATGAGTCAGTGGTCCTATCAGCTTTTACGTAGCCATGGCAACAGGTATGCATTCCCAGTGCATAATATGTGCATAATATTCGACTGACAGACCAGAGACTGTGTGCTCATCCCTATGTAGCGTTCACGATGTTTTATAATCACCATTTTTCAATAAAATGGAGATATACAAATATCTATGGAAAGTTTAGTTTCTTCTGAACAAAATGAGCCCAAGCATGACATTTTATGAACACGCAATCCAGAGATAAGTGCGACTAAATTGCAAGATTTTTTATTTATTTTTTTGGAGAAGTCATCTGAGGGCCTGATAGATAGGACCCCATTTGGCCTGCAGGCCACCAGTTGGGGATCCCTGTTGTACAGTATTATTCACTGTATAGTATTACTTCAGGTTTGTTGTCCTGAAAAGCAGTTTAAAGGTGTTTTAACTCTTATATGTTTAAGTCTGGTGTAATGAGACTTTCGTTCATGGATTTTTTTTATTTTTTTTTTGTTTTTTTACGTTTGGGCGGATTTGAACGCAGCAGTCACACATGTATATGAAGCAGGGAGTCTCTCTGAAGCAATGCATTTCTGGACCATTGGGCAAAATTAGAGCTGTCACAAGTAATGATGTAATTGCTTGATTTAGAATTTTTTTTCAAACCACGGTCACATACAGTATTTCTGTCCTGGATGCAGAGATAAAACTAATATCATTTCATCTGACCAAAACAGCAACGAGCATTTTCCCCATAATGTCGGTGTTCATTTAACATTCAACTCAACGTGTCTCCAACATTCAGAACGATCGAGTTCTCTGCACTCAAAGACCAGACGAGAAGCAGGAGGACATTCAGAGGCTGCAAGAAACGGAGACAAATGAACGGAGAGACAGAGAGCTGTAAGGTTGTCCATCTCTGTCCTGTGCTTCAGGAATCCCCGTGCTGCTGATGTGATATACGAGCCTCCCTCTGTCCGTCCATGCCAGCCCTTCAAGAGGCAGTTTCATCTCTCTCTGCAGGGGAGTCAAGATTTATGGAGCTGAAACCAAACGCCTGTATATACGCTTTTCTAACTCGCCGATCTGCGCCCAAACAGCCAGTTCGAGGCTCAAAAATCTCCATCTTGTCAAGTCATTTTGTTGATTATCGAGCCCTTAAAAATTCTATTTTCTGTAAAACTTATTCAGTAATATGACATCAATCTTTCATTCAAGAAGTGAAATGTGGATCAAAAAGAGCGCCATGTTCCTGTGGTTTCCCACAGTGAAACATGCACACACACTTTGACATGCACACACACACTCCTGTGTTTACGGACAGCAGGTCTTCCTCTTCTGGTTCCCTCAGTCTTCCAGCCTGACTGCCTCCTGCTGTTTCGTCATAAACTCACATAATATGTTTAGCATGCTCAGGGGCCGGTCTCCTCAAGGCCGCTTGCCGCTCACGTATCAGCACAGTGCGGCCATCATGCCATCACGGCATCTGACATGTCTGTGCTGGACAGACAGTAAGCCAGTTTCTGATTTCATTACAGGTTTTTATGGCTGTATCTTATTCTGTATCACATGTAGTTTATCCTGCCTCAGATTTGTTCTGACTGCAGCAATGTTTTAAATTTCAGCGTGTGAAGCGGCTAGCATGGGGGTAATCACCTCTGCATTGTGAGTTGCTGCCCTAAGTGAAGGAGTTTGAGTATTTCAGGGTTCTGTTCAAAGTGAAGGTAGGATGGAGCAGGAGATCGATAGGCAAATTGATGTTTCATCTGCAAGCCACATGCTGGTGCTGTAGTGAACTGTGGTGGTGAAGAGAAGGCTAAGGTAAGCCTAAAGGTAGAACTCTTAATTTATTGGTTGATCTACGTTCCAACCTTCACATAATGCTGCGTTCACAGACCTTGGAAGTTGAATTTTCCCAGATGGAAGTTCCAACTTCCAACCTCAAACCATTCCAGCCAAATGCAATCAAAAAATCATTAGCTGAACACCAATAAATACTGTAAAATTAATTAAACTCTGTAATAAATGCTAACTAAAGTAAGGTTAGACTACAGGACTGTCTGGTTGTGTTTTACAATGATATTAATCACAGTGGGTATTAAACTTTGTGCAGAGAAGTAATATGAAATTATTTACACTTATGTATCAATGGCAAACAGTTATTATACAAAATAGATAGTTAACTTGGTGATATATTCTGACCTTTTACTTTCAATTTCATGCAAGAAAAAATACTTTATTCACCTGTTAGCTGATCATTTCCATTCATAAATCACGCTTCCATGGCGCCACCATGTTGAGTGACGTCATACTTAGTAAGTCAGGGTAGATCATTTTGGTCCAAGTTTCCCAGCTGGAGCTCCGACTTCAAGTGCCATTCCAACGCATTTTTCCAAGTAAGAAGTAGGAAAAATCTGAGTTCTGAGGTCTGTTGAATGCAGTATATGATCATGAGCCTAATGGTCAAACTGGTCGGTAGGGTGGTGAGGTGGTTCATGTGGAATCTCAGAGTCAAACCACTGCTCCTTCATGCTGAGGTGGTTTAGCTAATCAGGAATCTCCTGGACATCTCTCTGAGAAGATATTCTAGGCATGTCCAACTGGGGGAGACCACGGGTCAGACCCAGAATAAACTAGAGGGATTATACGTTCTATTCCATATTCCACGATTGATCAGAAATCGCACAAATGGCTAAATTGTTGTACAAATAGGATGATTATCATTCTTCTGGCAAAACTGGGTTAACTAGTAACTAGACTACTTTTTTTTAGAATGAGCTCTAGGCCTTATTAGCTTCCTCCTTTGATGCTTCTTACATTTTTAATACGCTTAAAGTTATTAACGTTTGTTAACTGAGCAGGCTTCTGTCTCAGCAGCTCAGAACTGAACGTGTTTAACTACAATTCAATCTGCTGCGGACATGCACATGCCAGCTGGAGTCAGGGACAGTTGGACAGACAAATAGACTTCCCAGTAAACTAAAACTCCCCCCAGAAAGCCTTAGAGAATAAATCTCAGAATATATAATGCTTATACACAGGAGAGCAGTCAAAAAATGGGCCTCCTTCCTCCTCCCCCTCCCTCTTTTCTTATCTTTCCCAAGCCAAACCTCACTGGATGTTGAACCTCCATAGATCATGACTCTGGGAAACAGTTCAATTCCAGATTCACTCATCCCAAAAGCAAATTAAGATCTGATCAGGTTTGAGGATTAGCATGAAACCCGTGCATAACAGACTCCATGTGGTGTGTATGCATGTGTGTGAAAGTGAGCCATATGGGTCGGCTTACAGTAAGAGCTGTTTTACAATGCCAAATATTTTCTTTGAAATTCTATTTTCCATCTTTTTTTTAATCTTGTAGAACGATACAGTATGAACTTGCCTATTTAAACTCAGTCTCAGTGGTGTGATTTGTCCCCTGCAGACCTGGATCGTAACTGCATATTTTTTTTGGAGCATGTCTTTAGTGTAATTGTTAGGATTTGCTACACCAGAAGCATTAAGCACCAGAAAGATCGACAGCAAGAATGTATTAAAAGGTTACACTGGTTTTGGTACAAAGACCAGAGATTGCTTGAGACAGATGATCAATTACAGTTAAATATTTTATAACCTTATTTGTGTCTAAGTTACATTTTCATCATGAGTTCTTTCAGACTCTCAACTAAATAAGAAACTACTTTACCAGGAAATATCTGGAATAGGAACTATGGTAATTCCTTCAGTTAATTCCTTAATCTCATTCCCACCATCCTTCAGGAACCATGAAGATTATGGAAGTCAGACACCAATGCTAGCATTAGTGTTCAAATAACAACATGTGCTCCTCTGTGATAATTTGTTGTTGTCCTTGCCTTTTGCATTTTCCATTCCCCAGAGTGTGCCATATTTGCAGAGAACTGGTCAAACACCAGCATTGCATTGGTGGAACAAGCTAACAGAGTACCTACCCTGGAGTAGTAACTAAAAAATTGTCCTGGAACTAAAGTGTCAGGATCAAAATGGGTTCTGCTTCCTTGGTGCAAAATGGAGGAAAGTTTCTGAGCTCTTGAAAAGGTTCTTTAGTTCCTGAAAAGGTTCCTGAGTTCCTGAAAAGGTCCTTTAGTTCCTGAAAAGGTTCCTGAGCTCTTGAAAACATTCCTGAGTTCCCGAACAGGTTCCTGAGTTCCTGAAAAGGTCCTTGAGTTCCTGAAAAGGTTCCTGAGTTCCTGAAAAGGTCCTTGAGTTCCTGAAAATGTTCTTTAGTTCCTGAAAATCCTGAGTTCCTGAAAAGGTTCCTGAACTCCTGAAAAGCTTTCTGAGTTCCTGAAAAAGTTCCTGTGGTGCGAAGGGCACTACTGACAAGTAGTTGGTTACTACAAGTAGTAGTTGTTGGGAAACCTCATAACCAGCTGCCAAGTAGCAATCTCTCTATACAATAATTAATCAAATTTAGAATTCTATATTTCAGAAATATATCATATCCTTTGGACAGTATTGTTAGCTATACAGAATTTGTAGATCTTAAGGGGTTAAAAGTTGCTAAACCACTGGTAAAATTAGTAAACCCACCCATCTGCTACTACAAATTAACTTCAAATTAACTTTAAATAATTAACTTCAAACAAGTTAATTATTAGTAAAAAATTTCATGGCTGGTTATCCAGTTGTTATGTGGGGCCTTGGGAGCTTCTCTCCATCCATCAGCTTTTACCTCCCAGCACATCAGAGAGGTTCTGGTGGCATTTGTGGCCCGTTGGGGTCAGAGATATACTGCCCTGTGTGTCCAGGCAGGCAGGTAACTTCCTCCTCTGACATGTAGACTGGCCTGTCAGGGGCTGAGGCCAGTCAGAAACCCTCTGGAGACCTCCATGCAGGATGAAGGGGGGAACTACCGGAGCAGGAGCTTAAGTAGCCATAAATCCATTTGGTTTATATGGAGTACACAGTTATATTAATTATTCTGGATACTGCTGTACAGCTGATGTAGTAATCAATTCTGATTACTGATCTGCTGCAGATTATTGATCTGCTCTATAAATGGTGTTTTGTAGCACTAAGTCTTGTTTCTACATCAGCATTTACATTACTGATGTAAATAATTTCCTGTGCTGCATACTTGGTTGTTTTCATAATAGAAACATTCATCCAGAGACTCCCAATAATCAATTATTAATTTTTAATAAGAAATGATTTTGATTTTTTGAAAAGTCATTTTGCTGAACTTTAGAAGCAATTACCAACATTTGCCTTGTGTCACTAATATTAACAATACTAACACTCTCATAATAGTCTCATGAGTTATGATATGTAGATACGTACGGTACTGTGATGCTCTGATGTAGCATTAGCATGGATGCTAAAGGGCTAACTACAAATTCTCATTGTCAGCCAACAAATGCACTTTGCTGTTGTCTTTAATGATAATCTTGGTGATTTTCTCTTTATGTCATTGATCTGTTTCTTGCAGGTCTGATGAAAATCATGTATTTCTTTGAATATCAGACTCAGATTTATTGATTCCTTTGCAAGGTTCAGAGTTCTTTATTTGTCACACATACATCATATACGTGTTAATGGCAGTGAAATGTTTTCTGTTGACTCAGTCCACAGTGCAAAAAATATATAAAGATAAGGATAAAAAATAGGATAAAAATAAAGATAAAAGGTAAACATTTACAAAGCTAAGGATAAAAATGGGATAAAAATAAGGATAAAGGATAAAAATANTAAAAGGTAAACATTTACAAAGCTAAGGATAAAAATGGGATAAAAATAAGGATAAAGGATAAAAATACAAAGCTAAGCATAAAAATAGGTTAAAAAATAAGAATAAAGGATACAAATATGCAAAGCTAAAGATAAAAATAGGTTAAAAAAATGAGAATAAAGGATAAAAATATGCAAAGCTAAGAATAAAAAATACAAAGTTAAAATATACAAAATATACAAATAAAAATATACAAAGTTAAAAATAGAAATGGTAAAAAAGATATGGTACATATACATATATGTGACTGTGCAAAGTGTGCAGTGGTCCTGTTTGTTCATTTCTGTATATTATGTGGGTGGGGGTGGNGGGTGGGGACTGCATCTGTGTTTAATGCTCGGATTGCCAGGAGGGAAGAAGCTCTTTATTTTTCTTTCTCACACTCCTCTCTGTTGCTAGCCTAGCTGTTGGCTAGCCACAGAAGAGCTCTTCCTGTTATGTCCAAGCTCTTTGTTATCCTTATCAGGGTATTGATGCTCTTTTTGGTTTTATTCCTAGAGGCTATCCTTAACGCATTTGGTATTCCTACTTGTCTTGTAAATTTCTGTGCAAATTTTGGGTTTGGGTTTCGTTTCTTTCTTTGTCCATCTTTTTGGTTGCCCAGAAGTCCTCCTCTAATCCTGATGATTTTCAACCAAGGTTTTTAAAGTATTTTGCGTTGCTCTATTGGTTGATTTCACTTTATGTCTAATGAAATCTGAAAACTGCTGCTGACATCTTAGAGAAACACCTTCACAGTGCAGTCACAATATAAATAAATATAAACTTTCTGCTTCCTCTTAGATTAAACTAATCCTCCCATTTCTCACCAACACAAGAGTTAGAGGTCAAGTATAATTCTGCTACTAAACTGCTCAAAGAAAAAAAATCTTGGCTGGAGAAGTAAGCAGTAAAATAACACAACACAAATAAGTTTGACCAAATTTATTTCCTTACTAGTTTTATTTGATACAGCAACATAAGTGCAGTGAAATGAAATAGAAAGTCAATGATGGTTAACAAGCATGGAAACATTTTGTCAGTATCTGTTAAAACAGTTACAGGCCTTTGATAAGAACTTTTTACTATTTGATTGGTTTTAATTGGCATTGTGCTTACAGGAAATGATCACAGGGCTGGTGGGCCCCGTGGGTTTTGTAAACGTGAGTAGTGGTGCTTAGATTCATGATCCACTGATGGAAGAAAATCTGAAATGAATCCAGGATTTCCTGGATTCAGGAAATTTTGCATTTTCAGTTTCTTAGCTTTATTTGTTTGAAAGGGATAAATTCAATAATTTAGTGACAGAATACTTTGAAAGGTACATTGACTTCACTTTCAGAACATCCCACACATTTGTAACATTCCACATAGGAAGACTGGCATTTCTGCACAATTCTTGCTATTTTTTTCCCCTCCAGTTACTATTTTTCTCTTTTATTTTAAAGCTTATAAAAAGTATGCATGCATTAGCACATACAGCTTTTATCTATTTGGGAAATAAGGAATTTAAAGCATTACTAAAAATCTACCATACCCTATAAAGATGCACCATTCTCTTCATTAAATGCTATATAACAAACAAAGATCTCAGACTGATGTTGTGCAGCCAAGCCTCGTCCTCCACCAGAAAAATAGAATGAGAGATCGGATATGTTAACCCCAAACGGTGTTTCGCCTAAAGGCTTCAGACAAGTATCCTGAATTTTAGCTTACAGGCTTCTTCTTAGTTCCTGAGCTTCTTGTACAGCACAGCTGCAGCACAAAGGGCAACCAGGCACACAAAGGCCAGGACTCCGACCACCACACCAAGCCCGCTGGCACTATCATCATCACCAGTAATGGGCTTCTCTTTGGACTGGCCATCGACGGATTTGGTGATGATCTCCGGCGAGGTGATGGTGTAAGTCCTGGTGAAGTCGTTCGTGGATGTGTCCAGGGTGCTCCTTTTCTTCCTGTTGCACTGCTTGAAGATGCTGCAGGTGTTCCTGTCACAAAGCCGGGTGATACAGTGGAGGTAGTAGGTGGACACGGTCTGGTTTTGCTGAAGTGGAAGGCTGGGAAGTAGAAACGGGCAACCTGGCTGTCTCCGTTCTGGATCATGGTGGCGAACTGTCCTTGGAGCAGGGGACAAACAGGTTGAAGTAACTGGAGTTGGTCGGGAGAGGGGAGATGGAGGCGTAGCAACGGTCCAACAGGACATGGTACTGGCCCATTAAGTTGGTGGCTTTGACCTCGACATATACGTTGGTCCTCAGTTCAATCCCCAGCTTTGGAATGTCCATGGGTTTGGTGTACTGAGAATCACTGAAGAGCTCCAGGCTCAGGGTGCTGATGAAACTACCGTTGTTATCCTTCACCGAGATGGAGGAGGCCGACACATCAATCTGGGTGTTGTTGATAAGGTATTCTAAGGGATAGGCGCAGGAGTAGAAGTACTTCAGCTCAGCATTGTACGTGATCGTGCCTGTGGTTGGGTCGCTGGACCGAACAACACCACTGATGTTGACCGTCTGGATGTTGGAAAAGTCGGAGAATATGCCCATTCCAGCAGCACTGGTGGTCTTGAAGACGCTTCCACAGGCATGGGTCATGTTTAAGGGGAAGTTAAACTGAGCCACAGGTGGGGTCACGGTTTGATCCAGCGTTGCTCTGCAGACCGGGTCGGTTATGTGGTTCAGGATAAGCAGTGATTCGTTGTAGCCAGTGTACACGACCGGGCAGATTTGGATCGCCAGGCTGATGGATGAGGTCCCACATTCTGTCGAGATGTCGGAGACTTCTGGTCTTCTTGCAAGAGTTCCGCAGTCATTCAGTATTATCTGATGACTTCTGACTACCAAGAAAAGTAAAAGTAAAATAATCTTCATCTTTGTTCCTCACTTTGCTTTGGATTTGTTTTTTCTCTTCACTAAAATCTTGACACGGTTGCTGTGGATCTCCTCAGTTTGTCTGATGTCTCTGGGCTCTGGGGTCTTTATAGGTAACTGTGTCCTCTGGGATTGGTCCAAAAGAAAGTCAAAGCCCCTTGCTATTTGTGAAGAGTTTTATTGTATTAAGTAGCAGAGCTGTGGTATGGACCATATCCTAAAGGCAACACACCTGAAATTTGAGGCATCTAGTTGTCTTCACAGACAGAGACTTGCCCTTGTTTCCATTGTTTCATCTACTTTAAAATATAGATTCCATGACCCACCTATTAATGCTTCCATGTGTTAAGTGAACATAACACTGCGTATGATGGATTCTTCAGTAACATACACAATGCCGTAAAGGCTCCTCTATCCGGCTTGAGGAATGACCCAGTTTGGATCCAAAGGAGCGGTGACCCACTGGATCATTCAGACGCTCTGCTCCTTATTCATCCTGACATTTCTGTGACATTAATACTAAACAGAGACGAGAGGCGCATTTTCATCTGCTGATTAGAGTTCAATCAAAACCCCGTGTGAAATCTCATTATACTTAAGACTACAGTGGGGATGTGTATGTTATTTGTGTACTTTAACAGGAAGTATTACATTATTAATAATTTTTTTGTATTAGAAAGTTGACAGGAGTGGTAGAAATGTCAGAATCTTTAGAAGCTGAAATGTGTCGTCCTGTCTAGTAAATGTTGCTTTTTTAATTTATTTTTTGTTTTTTGCAGTGCAGCTTTTTAGGCAGCAAATGAAAGACAAATTCGTTGAAATATAAAATTATAAAAATTACTTTAGAATTGAGAGGTTAGGTCAGGGGTGGGCAACCTTTACTATCAAAAGAGCCATTTTTGGCCAAAAAAAAAAAAAAAAAANAAAAAAAAAAAAAAAAATATATATATATATATATATATCTGTCTGGAGCTGCAAAACATATTGGATCCTGATAATGAAGGTAATATAGCCTATTAATAAATTAAATTAGCCTATCAACATTACTCATAGGTGTAAATGAGCATTCATTAAAATGTTTTACATGTGACTACTCTGCAGTGGGCTATTTATGATTATTTGGTACTTTAACTTTGCATTTCCATAATAATAATAATACCATGTTTTGTTGCATTTATGAAATTATAGAACTACAGATCTTCTCAAATTAAAAAAAATATTTTAATATTTTGTCAACTAAAATATGCATCATAGCCTACATCTGCTGCTCGGTGTCTTCTCCTCTTAATTTTGCCAGCCATTTAGCCATTTTGCTAGCCATTTATGTATACATCCATGCTAGCAACTGCTAGCATGGATGTATACATAAATGGCTAGTCTTGAGTCTCCCAAGCTATGGTTTACTTATAATAATGATAAATTAAAATTAAACTGTTAAAAAAAATAACCATTGTTCATTTCCATATAATTTTTTGTCAAAGCCACAGGGAGCCACGGGAGATGGGCAAAAGAGCCGCATACAGCTCCGAAGCCGCAGGTTGCCTACTCCTGGGTTAGGTGAATGAGAAACCCCAATTCAGCCCTAAATTCTTTGTTATTGTAATAATTATCTTTGCCATTAATTGTATACAAGTAGTTCTCTCTCTCTCTCTCTCTCTCTCTCTCTCTCTCTCACTCACACACACACACACACACACACACTCCTGTCAGTCCCATTCGATCTGCTTGTTGCCCTTTATTACTTGTGCCTCTTGGCTGCGGTGATGACATCAGGCAGGAAGTGAGAAGCAGGATGACGAGCAGACGCTGCCAGAGTCCTGTGGTGAATTTATTGGGGTGAGGGGGTTTGGGNAGAGCCGCGGAATCGACCGGAGGGTCCGCGGCGCTGAGGAGCCGCAGAGGCGGAAACACGGGGAGAGGAGAAAAACGAGGTGGGAATTATGTTTGGAGAAAAATACAACCCGCTGCTGCTGTTTTACTGCACAGGTCACGACCGCAGCCTTCTCTGTTGTGATTGGGCCTTACGGGTTATTTTGTCTCGCAGCTAGCAGCAGCTAGGTGATGATAGCTTCTGAGGCAGAGGAAGTGCAGCGATGTCGGCGAGCAGAACGAGCCGAGGGTTAGCGTGCTGGTTTGACCGTGGCTGCTTTTATTTTGACTGGCGGTCCGAATCGATACAGGATACAAGTCTGAAACACGTCTTAATTTTTGCGTGATGTGTTTTATGAATCATTTCCCTGACATATAAATAAGGAAATAGTGTAATAACCCTCTTTCAAGGCAGAAGATGTCAGTAACTAATGTTTAGGACTGACGGAATTATCAACATGTTAAAGGGCCATACCGGCGATCGTGCATGTTTGAGCCTAATATATTCAATTTTCATATATTTTACATTAATGACCATCATTTCCCAAAGCATACTAAATGAATGAATGAATGAATTTTTTTATTTAAATGTCATGCATATTTTTTTATACGCCCTGCCCACATGGGCTCTACAAGACACTATTTAAACATACATACATGCTGGATAAAATACAGTTACAGATACAGTGATGTGATATTTCATAAAAAGGAGAACAAAAAAGAACAAATAAAACTTTCTCATACATTAAACATATTAAAGAAATAAATCATCTTTGCTTCTCTTCCAAGCTTTGGAAACAAAATTAGCCAACTTAAAAACCTCCAAAACCAAACACTCATTCCATTTTTCCATAATCAGTCCACCAAAAACTTTCCGGGTCTCGGTCATACTTACTGAGGCATACTACTGGAACGGTGAATTAAAAATGTTTTTCCTACCTTCCAGACCTCCATTGGTTTCAGTTCATTCTGCTATTAAAATCAACTTGTTGATACTGTAAACGTTCTTGGGATAGGTAATCCATCATCACCAACAAGACGTGTATTCAGGTTTTTTTAGAAGTTATGTAATTTTAGTGTTTAAGCTCAATAAAAAGCGTGGAGTGAATGTATGCCTCCACCGGGGAATATAGTCCCAAAAGAAGACCTGCGTTTATGGAAAAATTTAAAGGACCGTGACTTCATAAGGCTGCGTAACTATTAGCAGGAGAAACATGGATTTTTAAGGTGGGTGCATCACTTGAATATTTGATTTTGAAAGATTAAGAGATTTTGCAAAATATCAGGAAAACTGAAATACGGTTTTATCCTTTGGGAAATGATTGTTAGTAATGTAATGTATGAAAATTGAATATATTAGGCTCAAACATGCAAAATGGCCGGTATGGTCCTTTAAGCCTGTGTTTTAAGAATTCCTCCATAATCTTTTCATACTTCACTCATTTGTGTCCGTCTTATGAATATGTTTATATATTTTAACGAATGAGATGAGATTGCATGATATAGCAATAATAAACCAAACCTTCAAGTTTACGTGCACATTAGTTCCCTCGACCCCTCCCTCCCTCNTCCCTCCCTCCCCCCACCCCGCCCCGCCCCTTATGTGGTTCTCTGCTAATTGAAAACTCATCTGTTTGGTACGTTTCTCAGCCGTTTCCTCCTCGGCGGGCCGGCTGCTGCGGGGCCGTTACAGCAGCTGACCTGGTTCACCTCAGATAATATATCACCCTGTAAAGCGAGCTGCCACGCTAGTCTACCAGCACCTAATTGTTATGTTAAGGAAATTAAATGTCACGTATGAAATGTGTTAATGCTTGAAGGTACAACATGTAGTGCGTTTAACAGCGTAACACTGGAAAATACTGTCATTTGGAAAATTCTGTTCAGTGCAGCGTACCTGCAGCATCAAACTGGTCGATGGGCTTAATGAGGATTTCCCCGCAGAGGCATAAACGCAAATCTGCGATGTAGACCAGAGCAGCATGAACACGCCGTAGAGCTAAATTTAAACTTTCATTCTGTTCCTCTGAGAAATGGAGCTTTTATTGAATGTATGTGCCATAAAATAAATGAGGTCAAGACAGCAGTGACAATACAGGCGTGTTTCCTTCACGGCAACATGAGATCAGAGCGACCTCGGTGCTGAAACACAACTCCTCAGCTCTTTTCTCTGATACCTGAATGCAACACGGACGGTCATAATGCAGATCCTTAGAAAGTTAGGGATTACTAAGAAAACCACATTACTCATTACTTTAAATGACTTTCTAAACATTTTTGTCCCTGAGTTACTGCTGGAAATCTGATCGGAGCTTTTGATTGGAGATTGAAGCCAGGCAGACTTTTTTTTTTTTTCTTTTGCAGGATTTTGATGAAAGCATGATTTCAGATCAGGAGTTTTCACACTGCTTCTCACCTGGACACACTTTACATTTTGTGTCATGTTAAACATGTATTAGCATTTTAAAAATCTGCATTACTTGTATTAGAACATACATATGTTGTTGCTTTGTGTATTTTTCCATGTCTACTGTTTGAACTTCTATCTCAATCCTCTGATTTCTCGTTCTGTGTGGAACCTCAGGAAACAGTTATTTTTAGTCGTGAAACAGAGAATCACGTTTCCTGAAGTTTTTCTGCACCAGGATGCTTCTTCATCTTCTTAAAGCAGGTCGTTATGCTCCCTAACGACTTCCAGGCCGTTTTGGTGTCCAGGCTCAGATCAGGGACTGTACCTGAGTCTTACCTTACCTTTTTCCTGGCATTGTGCCACATCTGGCTCTGCTTCCTGAATGTTCACAATGCAACACTAGACCCACTTCAGCTCTTCATTTGATTGGCCAGAAACATATCGTCAGATATTACAACATAAAAGTTCAAATATTATAAAGGGAAGGGTGTGAGGATTAAAAAGACTTTGAGGGAAAACAGGTGAACATTACGAGAGATACCTGTAAATTCACATAATTACATTATTTGAATGATCGTAAACTCATAAAACGTGCCTCTTTCCTGTCAACAAAAGAAGAAGAAAATTATGAAATGATCCTTTTCTTTGTAATGCTGGACTTAGAGCTCGTTATACAGACAAGAGTCCCACTGGGGTTAACAGCGCCATCTCCAGTCTGTGTGAAGCTAAACAGCTAAATAAGGTCGTGTATGAGTCTGTCACACACACACACACACACACGGCGACTGTTGGCCTTTCATGTGTGGAAAAGAGCAACTGTAGAGACCAGCTGTTAGACCTGAAGCAGACATGTCACTGCCTGCATCAGCTGCCTTTCTGTATGCAGGTCCTACACACACACACACACACACACACACACACACACACACATGCTGCATGTATGCGCTGACACACACATGCACATTAGACGTGACGGTGTTGACTGCAGGTTCTCGCTAGGTGGGAAAGATTCAGTGTCTGCAGATACATAAAGAGAATATCAGAAAACTAATAAAACAAGAACTCCATCCTCCTCTCCTCTCCTCTCCTCTCCTCTCCTCGTTTCCCCTCCTCTCCTCTCCTCTCCTCTCCTCTCCTCGTTTCCCCTCCTCTCCTCTCCTCTCCTCTCCTCTCCTCGTTTCCCCTCCTCTCCTCTCCTCTCCTCTCCTCTCCTCGTTTCCCCTCCTCTCCTCTCCTCTCCTCTCCTCTCCTCGTTTCCCCTCCTCTCCTCTCCTCTCCTCTCCTCTCCTCGTTTCCCCTCCTCTCCTCTCCTCTCCTCTCCTCTCCTCGTTTCCCCTCCTCTCCTCTCCTCTCCTCTCCTCTCCTCGTTTCCCCTCCTCTCCTCTCCTCTCCTCTCCTCTCCTCGTTTCCCCTCCTCTCCTCTCCTCTCCTCTCCTCTCCTCGTTTCCCCTCCTCTCCTCTCCTCTCCTCTCCTCTCCTCGTTTCCCCTCCTCTCCTCTCCTCTCCTCTCCTCTCCTCGTTTCCCCTCCTCTCCTCTCCTCTCCTCTCCTCTCCTCGTTTCCCCTCCTCTCCTCTCCTCTCCTCTCCTCTCCTCGTTTCCCCTCCTCTCCTCTCCTCTCCTCTCCTCTCCTCGTTTCCCCTCCTCTCCTCTCCTCTCCTCTCCTCTCCTCGTTTCCCCTCCTCTCCTCTCCTCTCCTCTCCTCTCCTCGTTTCC
>VXCM01003042.1:0-14025 GCA_014773175.1 Lucifuga dentata | reverse complement strand
ATCATCATCATCATCATCATCATCATCATCACCATCATCATCATCCTACTCTTTATCCTCCTTATCATCCTCATCATTGTCATCCTCCTCCTCCTGATATCATCATCATCACATCATCATCATCATCATCATCATCCTACTCTTTATCCTCCTTATCATCATCATCATTGTCATCCTCCTCCTGATAGCATCATCATCATCATCATCATCATCACCATCACCCTACTCCTCATCATTTAGTTCATCCATCCTTGTCTTCCTCCTCCTCCTCATCATCATTGCCATCATCATCATCATCATCATTCTACTCTTTATCATCATCAGCATCATCATCATCATCCTGATATCATCATCACCATCACCTCCCTCGTCCTTTTTATCATCATCATCATCATCATCACCACCACACTTTTTGTCAAAGTAACATCTTTTCAGACACCAGCCGTTCCTCCTCTCACGCCTGCAGTCGAAGTTTGGTGGCTGCTGATATTTGCTGACAGCAGCCGCGTTTCTCGTCCTGCCTCGAGTGACGTGACGTGGCTGATTAGCGCCGCGCAGCCAATAGGAGCGCAGCGGGGCGGAGAGCCGCGGCACATTGTAGTACAGTGTAGTACTGCTGCCAGCACAAACGCGTCTCCTGCTCAGTCTGTTGCTCTTCAGCATCAGCCGGTTAATGGATTATACAGTTTCCCTTCAAGTGCAACATCAGCTGGCATTGTTCCCGACGCACTTCTACCAGGGCTGCAGCGTGGAGTTACAGGTACAGTTTCATTGGCATTCTACTTGTAGGTCCCGTGTTTTTTTTTTTTTTTTTTTTTTTTTTTTTNTTTTTTTACCTCCTCTCCAAACTATCCACGATAAGGGGCGTGCATGCGCGCAGAGGAGTAAGTGTGACTTTATGGAGATGCTGTACCAAACAATGCAGGGGAACCGCTCCGGTTGTCGTGTTGCATGCTGATTTTCCTCACCGAGAATCACGTTGCGTTGCTGATGGCAAAGAGAGACGGAGAGCTTGGGGATGGTTAAAAAAGTGAAGCGGGGCAGCCCGGTGGAGGTCAAACAGCGCCGTGTTTCCGCCTCATAAACAGGTCCTGGATCCTGTAGAGCGGCGGGTCTCTAGGGGGGAGCTCCGGGATGCACTAGGGAGCTTTTGATGGGTGTTTATTGGAAATCACCTGCAGTAAAAAAAATAAATAAAATAAAATAAAAAAATGCAACACTGCAATTTAATCAACTGAAAGCGACCCCGATGTGTAAAATTCCATCAGAGGTTTCTCTTTCATTATTACAGCAATTCATCTCTATTAAAAGTCCTTTTATGTGGAAATCTCAGGGACTAAGTGTTCTGGACAGTTGCAGAACTCTATTGAGAATCTGATCCACTATTAGAATCTGATCCATTACTGATTACATGGTTTATCTGATATCTGATCTTTATTTCTGCTATGGAGAATAATGAGCAAAGTACCAATGTCAGCATCAACACCCCCCCTTACTGTCTTTATATGTAGGTTGATCTGCATGCAAGAAGGAAAAACAGCCTGTCAATTCTCTCAAGGTGACATTTAAGCTGGATTAGATTCAGAGGTGTAATGGAGAGAAAGAGACCAACACACCTTTGTACTTTGCTCTGCTTTGTTAATTAAAGCTGGCATGAATCTTTATGTGATAGAGTTACTGGATGTCACTGTGTGGAGCTGATGATGCTGTCCAGTTAAGTAGAGAAGCAGAATCTGTTCTTTTTCTTTCTTTCTTTCTTTCTTTCTTTCTTTCTTTCTTTCTTTCTTTCTTTAAATCATGTATTTGTCCTTCAGGACTTCAGCAACATGTCCCGTTTGCATACAGCAGCAAACACAATAGAAGACAGGGACCATCGCTCTTTAGAATGTGCTTTGATATCTCTCAGGTGCCAATGGATGATTTGTTTTAATTATTAATTTTTTAGCCTTTTTTTTTTTTTTTANTTTTTTTTTTTTTTAATTTTAATAGCATTTTGCTTTGTTCAGTATTTCTATTTGATAGCTTCAGTATATTTGTTTTCATCCACTTTGTAGGATGTGCAGTTTGGTGTTCTATTTTTTATTTTATTTTATTTTTATGCTGTTTATCATTTCCTCTGGATACCTAATGATCTGGTTTATTTAAAAAACAAAAAACAAAAAACAAAACACCATGGAGTGGTTAAGAATGCAAGACTGGAAGAGAAGAAGAAAAACATTACCAGTTACATTATGAAATGAAAAGTGTAATCAAAGAATTAATCAAGCAATCACACTGAACAATCTTTTTATCATCTGATGCCACTTTCTTCAGATATCCAAAAATCATTTCAGAGCAGGACTCCTATGTGTTGTCCCGCGGTCATAGTTAAAAGCATTTTAATAGCCAGTTATGAATGAGTCTGTTTAGTTCTGCAGCCTCCAGCATGACAAGAAGAGTGTTGCAGCATTTTCCCCAACCAGGCACTCCAGGCTCCTTATCTTTCTGCTTCATTTAAAGTTGATTTGTGTCTGAGGAGCTGCATATGATAATCATCTCATCTAGGAAACCACAAGGTGGCTCCATCTCAGCCTTTTAGAAACATACTACCATGAGACAGTCCCATCCCGTCTCTGTTGTCTCTCCCACAGGAATGTGGCAGATGTGCCTCAGGAGCTGCTGTACTTACTTATGTGACATTTTTTTTAATTTTCTTTAAATGTGCAGAAGATATTTTTCACAGATAAGAAACCAAAGGAAAATTCTACAGAACAGCAGCAGCTTATACACAGCCTCAGATAATAAACATATTGACCACCCTTTCATATTTCAAAGACTATACAGCGTCTGCTTAAAACCCTCTAGTTATCTTTTCTATTTTGAAGAGGCCTGGATTGGGAGAAAGCTTTACATTTCCCCTGTCTACCATGAGTAACATGGAGCGACTATAAAAGGATCTGAAATACTGCACTTCAGTTACATCAATAATTTCTTTTGAAAAGTTAAATTGGCTTGTTTCTTGGTTTGTGTTTGAGCATCTTCTTGCTGCAGTAGTTTTTCTTTCCACTGCCAATATTTCCTTCATGAAAGGTCAACTGAGAAGTGTCTAAGGGTTTTATAAATAGCCCAAGTAACAAAGAGCTTCAATAATCTGAGCTGAAAGCAGATATTTTCGCAGACTGCAGAAGTTCTTAATGGCAAAACAACTCAGCCAAGTCAACCAAAATCACAGAAGCAGATATGAACTTTATCAAAAGAGATACATATTTTCTTATGGGTTTTCATAAGAACAGGATTTATAAAGCTTTCAGGTTGTCCATGGATCTACAACTTTTTATTTTTATATAGGCCAAACCTGCCTTTAGATTAGGTTTCTGTGTTTCATTCTGAAGTAATAGATCTAACAAAGGGTCTAAAAATGACAACTGAATAGATAGCTCTAAATTAACAAACTTACAGCAAGCTTACATTTTTAAGAATGAGGGAAGTGACAAGATAACAGTTTTATCAACTGGGTGATCTTTTATGAAAATAAAGGCTAACAAGAAAGTGTTTTACATTTTAGCTCACTACAATCTTTGAAGGATTTATATGGTTTTTAATCATGCAGGTGCTGAGATTTCTGGCTGTTTTGGACCAAAATATGTTGGGGTTTGGATTTACAGACTGGCCATGAATGCTAAAAACACTCAGTCTGACATCAATAAACAGAACAACGTGCAGCTAATATTTCAGTATTTCGAATATTATATTATACTCTATCTTCACTGCAGGCTTCTGTTAGAGCTTTGCTGCCTTACATCACACTTTCGTAAAAATGCATCTTCAGTCTCTAAGTCAGTTACAGGCTGACAGTTTTTGGAGAAATGTGGGGGAAGGGGAGTTTGAGTGACAGAAAATTGCTGTTGTTGCACTGTCAATAAATATCGATAAACAACAAGACATATAGTCATTCCTATAGATGCAGAATTCCTATAAAAGTTTACTGATTGTAATTCAAGATACATGTTTGGTATATGCCAGCATGTCCAAACACACAGAATTGGAGCTCCAAAATGCAATCTCTGTATGTTATTTAGATAGAGAAATCTGATTTGCATTCGCACCTTGCATCATTCTCGTTATCTCAGTTCTGCCTGCATTGGATGGTTGTACCTCAGCAGAGTATTAAAGCCCGTATTTCCTCCTGGCTTCGTGGACAAGCTTAATTCATTGTTAATTTACCGGTATTCTAATACATTTTAACTTTTTTTTTTTTTTTCTNTTTTTTTTTTTTTTTCATGGGCTGTTGCTGTCCACATTCAGTGTCCAGGTATTCATAACTTTATTAACAAGAGAGACAGTAGAGCTGTTAAGATGAGGTTTTCAACTGTGGACAGACTTTTAAACTCATGAACTATACCTATACGAATTGTATTTACACCTGGCTAGTTGTGACCAAGATGCAATGACAATGCACATCGGATTGCTTTCCAATGACAATGACTTCTGAACATTTATTTAAATATCATGCAATAACATTCATTTTTCCTTGATACAGATCACTTTAGGGTTAAATGGAGCCTGTGTGTGTTAGTGAGTCTTGCTCAATCAACAATGGAATAATCTCCAGCTCCTGTGACCCTGCATAGGTTGAGCAGCTGTGTAGCATGTTTGGTACACAACAGGGTTATTCAACTTCAACTAAAATTCAAGGGGGTCCAGTTATCCAACTATCTCCCCTGTGGGGTCCAAAACCACGAGACAGTAGACATAACTATGATTTAGAAGGCTTCATGGAAAAAATATAGTGTCAACCTCAACATTTGATTAAACATTTTCAGCTAAAGTGCTGTTCTTTATTCCAAGTATATTTTCAAACATGAACTTGATAACCAAAAAATTATCTTAAAAGTAAAGTTCTTTTAAGCTCTCTAAAGAACTTTTTTTTTTTTTTTTAATTCCTGTATATTTTCATAAAAAAGTTAATCTGCATACCTGTGGTAAAACTGAGGTATAAAACAGAAAAAATGAGGATAAAAATAAAACTGCTATTTAATGTTGCCATTTTCTTTATGATGTCCACAGACTGGGAACAGATCAATCGTCTTGTAGTGTTTGCTGCTGGAAGAATTAAAGATTATTTCTATGTCCACTAATCCTTGAACTCTCAGTTTTCATGGTCAACTTTTCTGATTTTTGAGCCATTTGGCAACTTCGTTGTGCATTTTGACTGCTAGCATGTCTGCTCAGTTAATTTTCAGGGCATGGTGAGTCTTAACGCGATTGGACAAGAGGTTTGGCTAGAGGGCCCATAGAGCCCCCTGCTGAGCTGTCCACGCTGTGCCTGCTGAAATTCTCCTAACCTTAAAATATAAATTAATATTAGTATCACAAGAAATGCTCAACGGTCCAGATAAAAGCCCCTCTCGATCTGAATCTGGACCGGTTCCACTAATTGTGACCACTGGTGTATACTATAAATACAGAATGTCATTTTCTTTGTCCTGATTGGCTGTTGGTGCAGTGAGACTATTTTAAATATTCTTGGTGGCTCTTCACACTTAATCTTAATCAGAATTTCCTGATCCTTTTTACAGACAAAGAATGATTTATGTTACATTCAGGCTGAAGTGGTCCAGAAGTGATTTTTTTGCCTACATCTGACACAGATATTATTTATTTATTTATTTATTTACTCTGCAGGGCGAACAAACCAAATTAGATTTTTTCATATCAGATTTCTGCCACATGCATATGTGGCCCTAGATCTGATTCATATCTCTGGCTATATGACTGCTGTATGACCTGTCAGATCAGAATTTATGTTTTTTTTTTTTTTTTTTTTTTTTTTTNTTTTTTTACCTCTCACTTCTCTGGTGCGTATCATTCTCACCATCATGACAGCTACAACAGCGCAAGGGGGCATTGAAGAGACAAGCAGATTCCAAATTTGTTATTTATGCAGTATATGGAGACACTTCCAGCCAAGCTAAACTAGAGGAACATATTGGAACCAAGCAATTTTTTTTAAATAAATTGTGTGAGAAATGTTCAAGAGCACATGGGGATCATGTTTTTAGCTAAATACATGCATGTATGGCCTTCTAGGGAAGAGCTGTGTTCACACTGATGTCACATATGGCACTTACAAAAATGAATGACAAGACAAAAAAGATCATTTCTGACTACAAAAAAATTAAAATTAAGCATTAAGGCTTATAATGTGAAGGTAGCCTTGTCTGGAGGTGCAACTGGTGTGAAAACAAGCAGCAGTGGGTGTATTCTGAGAACTGATGCAGAATCTACAGTCTCAGGCAACAGGTGTGTGCTGTAATATTAAGTCGGTGACATTCCCATGAACAGCGACTGATTTGAGTTTGAGTTCTTCAGCTTTTCATTTTTCAGTGTAAAGAATTAATCTCATTTAGCTGACTAGTGTCACAGTGTTATTTGCCTAAATGTCTCCACTGGCTGAACACCAAGTTGATTATATTACTGAAGTATAGGCAGGCTGCCCAGTCTGTGTGCTGATGTTTTCACTTAGCAGATTTGTGGATGTTGCTCAGGTCACACGACATGGGAACAGACCACTTAGCGGCAAATACGGAGCAACTGCATATTGTTTTGACCATAAGACATTCCATTTCAGCCTAACTCTGCCTCCTGTAAGCTAAAGTTGCAGAATGAATGAGACAGAATGGAAGGCAGGTGTTCTGGAATGAGTCTTACAGCTCTTCTCATGTGAGTCTGCAGCCTCGGTCTTTCAGCCTGGCTAATTTTTCCCCCTGGGAGGAATGTTGGAGCCTCTGAATGTTCCCTGAGCACCAGCTGGACAAAATGATGCTGATGTTAGAGTTAACAGTTTTCTTGGGCCTTCCAGGTCACACAGAGAAGAGGGAGGCCAGCCAGCTGCTCTCATCCTTATGTCCACATCACCTGCCACTAGGCAGTGCCATTTACAGTAGATTCAATTTGATATTTCATTAGGCTGTCTCTTTTTCATAGGATTTCCTGAATCACATTTTTTTTTAATGCCATGCAAACAATGAATTGTAGAAATGCATTAAAGCACCAAACTGGTGATTTTATATGTTTAAACCCAATAAATACCACCTACATACATGTTATGTTACTGACAACCATTTGCCAAAAAAATAGGTTTTCCTGTGATGTTGCCAAATCCCCTAATCTTTCAAAATCAAATGTTCAGACGATACACGTACCTTATAATTCAATGTTCACCTGCTTATGTGTCAAGGGATGATCATTTTCAATTTCTTGGTAAACGCCATCTCCTCCTGGGACTGGAAAGACAGTCATATTGTTTTGTTTTTTGGCTTTTAGCCTTGTAAAGGATTGGTGGGCATGATTGTCAAATCAAATTTATTTGTGTAGGCCAGTGTGTCTCTTGCAATGTCTCAAGCTCAAGTAGAGGCAAGACAATCCAAAGAGAGTTTCCATGTCCTAGTGCACAATAGTAGCCATGTTGCTGTAAATTATGAATCCAAAACTCCAAAAAGATCCTAGAAGTTACTGTGATGATCCTTTGAAGAGACTGCAATGACAGACTCCAGTGAAAGAGTCTATTGAAAAACTGTAAATGAATGAGTACAGAATTTTCTTCACAGTGTTACACATCCAAGGTGAATAAGAGATGGGGAATTGTGAAAGATGTGTGGGTGATAGGATAGGTCAATCCAGATGGTTAGATTGTAGATGGAGGGTCCTCAGGTCTTTTATATTGTGGGATAGAAGTGTTTAGAAGACTAGCTTTGGATCCTTGGAGCAGGCCCAACAACTTTTGTTGTGATAATGTTTGTTGTTGTTATAATCGTAATTATTAACTATCAAGAGTCCAGCAAGGAATGGACATAGGTATTTATCAAAAACACAGGCTGTGGTTGAGACTTAGAATTACACAGTGGGACAAATGACTCATTAGACTTATGCTAGACGACAAAGCAAAACAGAAAAAAATGCAAATTGTTGCTTGGACAATCAGGATTAGCCCCACCAAACTCCTAGTGTGTGGGCGCATTGGCATCCATTTATCTTTTAATGGTTGAAAGGGTAACACATCACAAAGATGACAGGACATGTGATAAGTGCGTAGTGCCCAATCCCCTTAAAGGACAAATGCCTACAATATATTTCAAAGCATCTTGAAAATATGTTTAACAAATTGATTAACAGTTGCAGAGATTTGGATCCGTTGCCTTTTGGCTGTCTGAATAACCAGCAAACCAGCCTGGCAGTGTGTGGGCAAACAACATTCATTTAGGCTGAACATCAGCCTAAATCAGTCTCCACTGAGACTGAGATGGAGCACTAAGAATGAGCTCCAGTGTAATTAAATTATTCCACTAATGCTGAGTAGACTCATTTATACGAGTCACATGACATAGTAATCAATATTCAGGAAGTGGATGGAATGGTGATTATTGATGCAAAATTTTGATAGCAGCGATGATGATGATGATAAAGTTTGAACATGGTAGACAAGATTCGAAAGAACCCACTAAAATATGTTACAGTTTTATATGTTGGACGTTACTAGCCTCATGGTGATGAATAAAAAGCGTGGAGTGATCTGAAGATCTGGAGTGATCTGTTGTCAGTTCCTCACTACAGCCCTTGAATGCACCACTAGGATGCATTTTCAGATTATTCCTTTTTTATTGTGTAACTTTGAAAAAAAAAAAACCCTGAATATACATCTTGTTCACAATGATGGATTACCTATTCAAAAAGTGTTTCAAGTATCAACAAGTTGATTTTAATAGCGTTACCAGAATGAACTGAAACTGGAAGGTAGAAAAAGAAAAATCACCGTTCTAGTAGTATGCTTTGGAAAATGATTGTCAGTAACATTACGTGTATAAAAATTGAATATATTAGGCTCNAGTATGCTTTGGAAAATGATTGTCAGTAACATTACGTGTATAAAAATTGAATATATTAGGCTCAAACATGCAAAAAGGCCAGTATGGTCCTTGAAGGGCAAAATATGCCCCACAGTGTGGACCTCGAGATAATATGAAGTGCTGATCCTCCATATTCAAATTAAACCGTAATTTTTATTTTATTTTATTTAGCCTTTATTTAACCAGGTATATCCCATTGAGATCAAAGATCTCTTTTACAAGGGAAACCTGGCCAAGAGGAGCAGCAACACAAAGTTTCACATAAAAACACACAGATCAAAGAGTAACAATGACACAGTCATAAAAAACATCTACACATTGACTGCCTAACTTCAATGGATTTCACCAAAGACTTAAACTCATTTAGGGTCACCAAACTTTGAAGTCCAAGATGAGCCTGCAGATTGTTCCAAGAGGCAGGTGCAGAAAACCTAAAGGCCTTCTTTCCAAGTTCCGTTTGGGCTTTGGGAACACTGAAATGTAAAAAGTCCTGAGAGCGGAGATTGTGATTTCCAGATTTCTGGGTAAAAATAGAAGATAAATAAGAAGGCAAGTTGCCAATAATGGCCTTGTAAATAAAAACATCCCAGTGACTAAGACGGCGTGTAAACACCGCACATAACATTTATAGCCACAGCTCAAGCTCCAAAGATTTGGAGATTTCTGCATCATGGAACTCCAAATGTGGCTTTTCTCTGTGCATAGGCACTGATGAAGACATCAATGTTTAAAACTGTCCAAAGTATCACCGAGCTTCCTTGAGAGCAGGGTGTGTCATTGTGTTATGTGTCATTGTTGTGCATAACCGTGTCTTGGTTTGGAAAATGGAAAATGTTCTCTCCAGTGAATAAATGGAGGTGGGAAGATATAGGTGTAGTTTAATCAGCTTCTTTGAAAATAAGAATGTTTTTGGATGGAGTTTAGACTTTGGGTGGGATTCATAAAGCTTACTACAATACTTTACACGTCAATAAGGGCAAATGTCATCAGTTCCTTCATTCACAAATGCCTGTTACCTGCATATTTGCCTTAAAAGAGGCGTTGCTGTGGTATTTCATTATTTACATGGCGAGCAAGCGATTCATGGAACACACCATCACACAGAACTCAAGACAGTCAGCGGCATGAAGTCTGGGTGATGTTTTAACTACATTTGTCTCACATATGTTAGTGATTAAATTTGACAGATAAGTCCTCTCAGCTGATCAGTCAGTGTATTTAAATTGTAATCTTTGATCCAATCTCTGTCTCACACACACACACACACACACACACATACACACACACACACACACACACACACACACACACATTCTCCTGGCATTGAGCTCTTCATTAAGCCTTATCTGCTGCATCTGTGCATTTCTGTCCCTCACACACACACACACACACACACACGCATGCACAAAACAATCACACAGAGATTAATGTATGGATATATCTTGTTATCTTAGTGTTTATCTCTTGCTGATTTATTGTGTCAGTGTTGCTTTAATGCCAGGTGAAGCAGTATATTGCATATTGTGCCACTTAAATATGAAGCAGCTCATTAACATGCTGCTCTTCGTCGGCTTTTACCTGACACACCTCACAGCAACGCTACTTTAATGGGACACCGATGTGCTGATTTTCTTGACATTGTGTTGTTGCTGTGATTTTTCTAATTTTTCTATGTATCCCACTCATTGTTTTCTACAGTGTTTCAGGGAGAATCAACCAAAACATGTTGTAGTGTGAGGGAAGGTGAAGGGATTCTACATTCCCTGTTTGTTCCTTGCTGCCTGCCTTAATAACCACCTTCCATCTGAGAGCTGCAGTTTTCATGCCATCTTGGTCAAATCTCTTGCTATTTTTTATTCAAAGTACTGCAGTCTGACGGCACTTAGACAAACTTCCTGTGGTTATGCCTTTGTCTGACTTAAGTATTTTTAGCAAACCTGGTTGCTGATTTGTCAATCCATAGTCAGTCTTGCCACATGATTGTAGTGCTCAATTTTTGTGTTTCTGTTCCCTGACTCTGGGTCTGGTGATGTGTTTCTGATGTAAAGTTTAGATTTCTCTCAATTTATGTTCCAGTAGATGGTCTGAATCAAAATGGAAGTACTATTCTGCAGTTTCTTATACACCTTATTTTTGAGTGTGCCTTTATTTCTGCTTCCTGTATGTTTAGCTGTACAACACTGGAGGGCACATAACAGAGTCATGTTCAAACACCTAAACTGATATTTGACATTTCGATCAGACTCCTTTTCATTTTTATTTGCACATATGACATATGTATACGACTGCTCAAAAGTTTAGAATGACTTGTATTTAAGTAGTTCTTGCTATTTTATTCAATAATAGTGTTTTTTAAAATTATTATTATCATATGAAACAAATACCAAAATGTATTTTAAGATGTTTTATTTAGTATTTCAAATATTTTGGGGAAAAAAACGTTTTAAATGATAAAGAACACTATTTTAGTGATTTCTCATCTAAGTATCCACCGTGAGATTTAATCTCTGCTTTGCAAATATGAGGCATCAGTTTCTAGAGCATCAGGGAATAATCTANCCGTGAGATTTAATCTCTGCTTTGCAAATATGAGGCATCAGTTTCTAGAGCATCAGGGAATAATCTAAAATAAGAATTTCATAATAATCTCTGGAACCACATACAGCTTCTCTGCATGAATTTGGAATCATCTACATCTCATATCATGATTCTGGACAACTGTAGAATGTCTTAATTTTTTACAGCTTCTTGCATATGATTTTAAACTTGTGTAGGTACAAAATACTAAAAAAAAACATAGTAGGATCATTTTATCCATACATACATATGAAACAAAACTAGTTTTGCATGACTGGAAACATTGTGAAAAATCACTAGTGATTCCAAACTTTGGAGCGTTAGTGTATATCTACTGCACATAGTAACAATATGGTAATAGTAATACTATCTTGGGTTTCCAGACTGATTTTTATTGTCCAACCTCTTGAAAAGAGTAAAATTTCAAGGGAAATAGTATTCTCATAACTTTTATATAGCCATCCACATAAACAATGGAACTCTCTGGTACTTTAATCTAACAACAGTACTGTCAGTAATCTGACACACAGATCAGAAACTCCAGCAACACACAAACCTTCTTAACTAGAGGCAAAGTATTGTGCTGTACTGTGTGTTATACACACATAGATATGACACATGCTAGAAACCGTTGTGCCTTTTACAGCTAATTAAACTTCGCCATAGATGTGCTTGTTGAAACTTCCCAGTGATTTTTTTTTTTTTTTTTCNTTTTTTTTTTTTTTTTTCCCCCACTCATTTCTGACCTTGATGTAGATGTTTTCTGAGTGGACTCGTTTCCTGTTCAAGGCTGAGGAAGTTCATCTCTCTGAATAATACATTCAGTCACAGCCCTTTTGCAGCCTGAGGATTCTTGCCTACGCTGGATTTTACACTAATATCTCCCCCAGAGCTGCATTGGAGGACTTCCAAAATTCATGACCAACAAGCTCACTTTATTTCTCATCATCATTCACTGTCAGCAACAGGTCAGCAAAGATAACCACGCTTCATTTAATAAGTATGATTCTGGCCATTGTAGCACATCACTTGATTGATTATTTTTGCTGCGCTGGCCGATTAAAACTCATCTATTTTACTTGCAAAGTTAAGCAAATTTTTTGTCCTGCTGTGTTGGTACCTGGAAAAAGATATAGATTATTATAGCGCTGAGATTACTTACTTAGTAAATATGGAGAATAGGAATAAATCAAGTTTGCAAAGTTTGTTTTAATGTTTTATTTGCGGTATGTACATTGTTGTTCTTGCTAAACTAGATGATGTACAATGTAGAACTACACACTTAAAGTAATGACTTAAGGGACCGTTCTGGTGGTTTTGCGTGTTTGAGCCCAGTATACAGCTTGCATACAGTTACAGTACTTAATGAAAACACTTTCCAAAACATACTGCTGGAGTGGTAAATATTAGAGTTGTTTTTCCTACCTGCTAGACTGCCATTGGTTTCAGTTCATTCCAACACACTATTTAAATCAACTTGTAGAGACTTGAAATGTCTTGATCTAGGTAATCCATCACAGCGAACAAGACGTCTGTTAAAGTTTTTATCAAAGTAACTTTATTTAACTGTCCAATATGGAGCTGCACGAAAGACAATGTATGTCTCCGCTGGGGAATATAGTCCCAAAATAAGATGGCTTTTGCGGAGAAATTAAAACAATTGTTCCTTCTACATTCATACGTGTTAGCAGGCAAAACTCTTAATATTTTGGTGGGTGCATCACCTGAACATTTGATTTTGAAGGATCAGGGGATTTGACAAAATAACAGAAAGCTAAAATACAGTTTTATGCTTGGAAAATGGTTGTCAGTAACATAACATATGCGGAAAGTATTTATTGGGTTTAAACATGCAAAATCACAGGTGTGGTACTTTGAGAGCACCGCAGCATTTTCTTGATTGCATTTTCAACTAAGCTTTCTCTTTTCATGCAATTTAGTTAATGCTTTCTGAGGGATTTCACAACAGCTTTGATTTGGATTTGAATATGTGTTCATTACAGCTGTCCACGGATATTTGGGCAAGATTAAATATCTTTAAATTGGATCAGCAAGTTTTTTTTTTGTTTTGTTTTTTTTTTTTTGTTTGTTTTTTTAATGATTTTCAGGCTGGAAAAACATTAGAAACATCAGTCATACCATCATAGAACACAATAGCTCTCCACAGAAAACCAGATGAACTAAATTCTTCAAGCCAAGCAGCTCCTTACTGACCTCTTTTCTGCAGTTAACAGCAGGAAGCAACATGACCGCACTGGCCCATATCGGATATTTAATAAAAAGGACCATATCGGCAAATATTGACAAACCAATATCTCAGTTTAAGCCTAACCATAATTTTATTAGTGAGGGCTTCAAATCATCTATGGGAGTGCCCAGTTAAATTGATGAATGTAGTTATCTACTGCTACTACACTTCTTTCAGTATAAAAAATATACTGTATATATGTCACAACTTTGTAGCAAAAGATAAAGACATAAAAGAAAAATTAGCATCTCTTCTTCTTCTTTCTTCTTTTCCTTTCGGCTTTCCCTTCAGGGGTCACCACAGCGAATCATCTGC
>VXCM01003040.1:8520-20006 GCA_014773175.1 Lucifuga dentata | reverse complement strand
CTAGCATGCTGCCTGTCTAGCATGCTGCTGCAACCTGGACCTGGATAAGAGTGGAAAATGGATGGATGGCTCAAGCTTCCCTAACACATTTCAGGATTAGCATGCTGAACATTAGCATGCTGTTGTATGTGCTGAATGTGGGTGCTGAGGCCTCCTCCTCGTCACAGCGTCCAGGCTGCTGACAGCTGCTGAGGATGGCGGTGTGATGCTGTGAGAGCAGCAGCAGGAAGTGACACTGACTGGACAGGCCGCCAAGTGGTCGCAGCCGCGATGTTAAGTGCACAAAGAGGTGACACGGTGTCACTGGAGTGGCTGTGTTAAACGGCCGAAGTGCGACGCTGTGGCCGCCGCTGTGACATTGTTAAACCATCCAAGTGTTGATGAGTGACACCACTTAGTGCGGCGCTGTGAGGCCAATGAAAACGGACCGGCTTTTGTGTGCGGCAAGCTGAGTCTGTCAGCTTGTTGGTGACGCAACTGTCTTACCTTCTCTACTTCTGCTATAAATAAACTGCAATAATAGTTTTATAGACACAACAAGCGCAAGTATGAGACCTGCAGGAAGAACCACGGCCTTCATCTGCAACAAAACCTTTCTGAGTTACAAAGAAATATTTACAGCTCCGTCTTAGATCTTACAGCCTCGCCAGGATTTCTAACCCCCGGTAATAAAATCTGTTTCAATAATCGAAGCAAAACAGAGAAGCTGAGAGATTGCCTTTGACAGTGTCGTTTCACCCACTTCTGCGTTCTACGATATCTATTTCAGGAATCCTGCTGACCGAGCCAAGACTATAAAAACCAAAGCTGGATTTAAGATGTTAAAGCCATCAGCTGCATGTGTGCGTGTGTACGTGCATGTGTACATACAGTACATGTGCTGTGACTGTTAGTATCAGATGCCTTCAGGCCAGAGTGAAGGCACGGAGCTCCACCATTCCATCATCTTTATTCGCCGCTGTGGTAACATTCCCAGCCGGCTTCAGTGACACGGTGGGAGATGGAAAAAGACGAGATGAGCGTCTCTGCTCTGTTCCACGTCTTCCACCAGGACATAATCGCCCTCGTAAAACATGCTCACCCAGGCTTTCCTCCACTTCTTACGGGGGTCATGAGTAATCTGTGACCTTTATAGGACAAATACAAACTGAAGCAGTGCAAGTAAAAGTATGTTTTTCCCTACGAACGATAATGTCTCGTGATCTCATTTGTAAGGAAGGATGTGTGTGTATGTTGACCTGGATGTTTTAGGATGTTGTTAAGCCAGACACAGCCTGGCCCAATGACAGAAACCAGAGTCAGGTCAAAGACTTTCACTGCGTTTATTCATAAATATTATAATTACAGACAGTCCCCAGGTTACGAACGAGTTCCGTTCTCATGGCTGTTCGTAAGTTGTAACAGTTACATAAGGTGTGTATCTAGCGTATATATTTTACCTTACTATGCATAAGAAACTGGATTTACGCTTTGGAGGCGTGGTTACAAAGGTTACAAAGAAGAAAAAAAGGCAAAACACAAACAACACACACAACACGGTGTTTACAGTGAGCGTGATCCGACTTAAAATAGCGGCGGCCGCTGCACCGCTGACGACACGCAATGTTTTGACGTGCGTCACAAAGTAGTGCGCCTTTCATTGTTATGAGTCATTGTAATTCAAATTTTTAATTTAATAGGTTGTATGGCGATTGTTTCGTAAGTACGGGTTGTTCGTAAGTCAGGGACTGCCTGTATTAAGACAATTTCTGCACAAACTTAGTTAAATTTAACTCCAATTATCTGACTTCATGAATAAAGGAACATTTGAATGGTTAGCTTTATTTTATTCCTGATTGTCTGAATTTTCAGAGGTTGGAACTTGCAGATTAATACATAATTTAGCAATAATTTCTTCTTTACTCACCTGGACTAAATTAGCTGTTCTTACGGGGCGTATCGGCCGTCACGTACAGATGTAGAATGGTCATTTTATCACCTCGTGGTCATGAAATTACGTACAGATTAGAGTGAATAAACAGGATAATTTCTGCAGTCGTCGTCTGTGCAGCATGTGAGGTCACATTGTCCTTCAGAGTTGCCGACCCAAGGTCAAATTCAAACACGGTCTCTCTGATATTTTTGCTTTATGGCGCTCACCTTTGATCCTGGGGCTCTGAGGTCAGACAGACCACCCACACCCTGGACCAAGTGAGTATGAGAAAGTGGAATCTTGTAACTTTTACAAGTCTGGAGGCAGGTGGTGCTAAAGAGGGTATCAGTCCACATCGCCCAGCCGCCATTGCTTCCAGCATCTGCCTGTCAAATTAAAAGCCTCACACACTGAGGCCTCTGAGACATGAAAATCTAAAAGTGAAGGAGACTCGACCCAATAACTGAAACATTCAGTTCCTCTGGAAGTTTCCACTCACTTTGAGGTCATGTGGAAATGAATTCTAAGAGGCAATCAAGTTAACTATGTTTCCATGAGAGCACGGTGGTTACGATGCTGCTATTTACTCACGCAGCAAGAGGGAGCTGCTCCTTATGCATTTATGCTCTTGAGCAAGGCTTCAGCAGACGGCCGTGATTCATAGTCAATGCCCACCACTCCCAAGGAACAAGCCCTAAATTATTAGAAGGGGAAAAGGGCTGCCAGACTGCAAATTAAGGAGGAAAAAACTTTTCAACGTGAATTATTTGCTGGACATGACTCGGGGGCCTCAGACGTCCCTTTACGGCCCGGCTGCTTGTTTCAGAGTAACTCTCCCTCCATGTTTGTTTTCCCATGTCGGCGAACAGTCTGCTAATATGCTGCAGTTCGATCCCGTCGCCTCACTTGTTTTATTATCACTCCTGAGATGTCGGCACAGACCGCACTTTGTCACCTCCAAATTCTCAGCGTGGCCGTTTCTGCAGGGGCGTACACAAGCACGGACGGTGGAAATGACGTGCTCCTCGCAGGAGTTTGGCCAAGACTGCGAGAGCTGCCATTTGGCAAAGCAATCAGGATTTTACGCGTCTGACCTTCACGTGTCTACATGCAGTAAATATAGCCCCTCCCCCCCCCCNGACTTCCACAAGGGGGGGGGGAGAGAGAGAGAGAGAGATGGAAAACAGAAGCTGGGCTGGGAAAGATTTTTATTTAAAGGAACATTCCAACATTCTGGGAAATACTTTTTTTTTACCTACAGATAAGCATCAATATTAGATTCATCTCTTAGCACAAAGTTTTGAAGCAGATGAAAATGTCTGTATAACTCTGTAAATTGTGTTTTTCTATCAACATGACGTATTTAAGCATATTCCTTGTTGCTTTATTTTAGGAATCTTGGACTTCCTTGGGCATTAGTTTCCTGGTGTGCCTCTAGATGGCGATGGTGCTCACTTATTAGGCAGTGCACTGTTAAAGTTTTGACGTAGCCTTAAAAAATGCAACATTAGATTTTGTCAGGTGGCCAAATAATTTTGTTCGAGGTTCAGATTTAGTCTGCGGACGTCTATTTACCGACCTTTTTACAGCAACATAAGAATTTAAAATGAATTTTAAAAAAATTAATTTGTACACGACAAACAGGCCAGAAGTTTGAGGGCATCCCCAGATTAAAAAACAAAAATCATCAGTACACTGTTTGTTTTACAGTTTATTGTGCAAGAAATGACATAGATATATAAAATAAATATAACTAATTAGTTTTCTAGAAGAATTAGCCAACCAGAGCACATTATGTAGGCTGCTATGGCTACAGAAATGATTTTTCATGAAGGCAACAGTCTGTATTAGTGCAGCACTCCTGTTGTGTTCCAACTCCCTGCTGATGTGTTTTAACATTCTATTCAGTAGCTGCTGTCGTAGGGCTGGATGATATAAACGACATATGATCACATCGCCATATAAAAAAATCTTCTATATAAAAAAGAGGACGTCAATGTAAAGTCGATAGAAAATAGTGCTTGAATACAGGAAGTTAATGACGGCTCAAGCAGCCAATAGCTTGTCAGAACTGGAACAAACTAGCCAATCAGGTGGCAGTGTCATAATAAGACCCGCCCGCTTCCTCAAAGCAGCGTTTAGCTAAACATGAACTCGCCACAGCCTGTGTGGTGATACATGAGCAAAAGTCAGACAAAGATGTCAGAAAGCGATGAAACTCCAGAGGAAAAAAAGAAAGTAAAACTCAGCAGCGTTACTGTAACAAAGAAAGTGATGCTGTTTATAAGAAGGTAAAAAATGTCAGCGGTGTGACATCATTTTGGTTATTTAAAGTCTGACACTAAACAGAGCAGCCGTGTTCTCTTTAGAATTAGCCAGAAACCAGCGCTGACTGTTCATTAATGTGGATTTATTTATTAAGGATGACTGAAATTTTCAGTTTTTCATTTTATACAATTGTTGGTTATTTTTTATGTTCAGAACATGCATAAAGAAAATGTTAAAATAAATCTTAAGNTATACAATTGTTGGTTATTTTTTATGTTCAGAACATGCATAAAGAAAATGTTAAAATAAATCTTAAGCTCAAATGACTTGAAATCCAGCAGAATCTTTGCCATGATTTATATTGTGATATATACCGTATATACTGAAGTATAAGCCAAGTTTTTTTTTTATTTTTTTTACCAAATTTCACAAAGCAAATCGGGGATCGGCTTATACACAAGAAATTCAAATCTGATCCCAGAGAATGAAATTTCCAGGGGTGGAAATACTACCCATTACCACTACCCATGGAAAATAGTTTAAATCATACCTTAGAATGAGATATTTCCTGAATAAACATCTTATTCAGCACATTTTGCAGTGGCTAGTAAGCTCTGCTGTGATTGGTCAGTTACGGTAATCAGCTGCTGAAATAAATATCATGTTTACTGGTACGTGGATTATTTTCAGAAAATCACAGGAATACTGTGACAATACCCAGAAAAAGGTAATTTGCTAAACAAATAAATTGATGGAACAACATCAGGGGTTATATACGAATTTCTTTAAAAACCTAAATTTGCAGGTCAAAATCGGGGGTCAGCTTACAGTCGAGTATATACGGTATACATTGATATCAATCAAAACAAAAAAATATATCATGATAAAAAAAATTTTCAAATCATCCAGCCCTATCATCCAGCGCTGTCTGCCTTCTCCCAGATCATTTTGGATTAACTTGCTAACAGTCTGCTCATGCTAAATCTGGGGATGGCCTCAAACTTCTGGCCTGTAGTACAAGACTTTCTGAACTTTCACAAACTCAGCAGTGCTGAGATGGTAAAACCTTTTTTCATTTCTAAGTATTTTTTTTCTTATTTCCATTGTTTGCCCTGATTGTTTTCTCTGCTTGTCAGAATTCACTCCAGAAAATCTGGAAATTGACGGAGATGTTTTTACATCTACGCGTTCTTTCTTTCTCTGCTCGAGTGTTTGGGAAAATGGGGCCCAGAGCTTCAGCTTGTAATAGGTTCCAAACTCTTTGACCTTTGCCCCAGGAAGCATGTCTTGGTGTCGTCGAATGTTTAAACACTGAGACTGACAGAAAACAAATGTCAGTGTGAATGAAAATGTAAATCATTTGAAGCTGCTGAAAGCTGTGTGAGCCTCTGGGAGCAGGAGTGGATACGCTGGAATAATCACAGAGAAAGCTGCCATCCAAAACCACAAATGGAAGCTTCCGACTTTTAATGAACGTCTCTGCTGCATTTCATTTAAATACAGAGTTTAATGAGAGCCGTAAAATTATAATTTTAGAATGAATTCTCATTTACATAAACCAGACCAAAATTACAAATCAAACACTGTCCACACACACACACCTTGTAGCAGGCCATGTGCATTGGTGTGTGTTGGACAGAGGTGGTAGAGTATCCAGAAACTGTACTTAAGTAAACGTATTGTTACTTTATGATAATAGCAACTCAAGTATAAGTAAGAGTAGTCACCAAACTAATTACTTGAGTAATAACGTATCTATCAAAAGATTACAGTAGTGAGTAACTTTGATCAAACTTATTCTTTAGAGTAATCAACAAGCTATAAAGGCTCGTCTGAGGGGAAAAATGCAAAGTAGCCATAAGTAGCTGCTAATACAATCAAAATCATATCATATAAAGAAACAGTAGACAGTAATTAATCAGATATTTACCACATAACAAATCATGACAATTCTGGCCTGGCCCCAAGACAGTTAGCTAGGTTAGCTTCATGAATTTACTCAAAATAGACCAGGAAAACTTGAGTTAGCATTAGCATCAGCAGCTAGCTAAGTAGCTAATGTTGCAGCTTACTGCCACGTTTCCTCAACTTCCATGTTGATTCTTAGAAGCTGAAATGTCACATTTTTAGTTAGACAAAGATGCAACTCCTTATGTAGCTGCTGGTTTTGGTAGACTGGAAAGAAAACAGTGTTTGAATGTGTGGCCAGGGATGTGCCTCTTCTAAACCTCCTGCTGTTGATTCCTCCATGACTGTTGTTCCGGGTGAAACCATGGAAATGGAGGGTGGGGGTGTGGCTACTTGGGAGCTGAAGCAGACAGTGTAGTGTCTGACAATGAGAGAAAAACTGAACGTGACTGAATTCAAACGGTGAAATCAAAAGTAATGCAAAGAGTGCGACCAAATGTAGTGGAGTAAAAGTATATTTTTTCCTTCATAAATATACTCAAGTATAAGTTAAAAGTATCCTGCAATAAAGTACAATTTTGTGAATAAAGTTACTTAAGTAAATGTAACAGAGTAAATGGAATGCATTACTACACCTGGAAACCTTTTGATGAGGTTTGGGATCAGAACCAACCACACCTCCAGATTTGGAAATTAACACATCACTTGTGGATGTGTGTGTGTGTGTGTGTGTCCTGCTTATCTCCTGTAACGTGTAAAAGCAGACATACTTCACGTCTCATGTGGTTCATCTGCAGAAGCTTCGTCTTTGTTGTTGCTGCTAGTAAAAGGTCACATGGACAGAAACGGTCAACAGAAATAAAGCCAAAGGCTCTGAGAGCTTACACGCCAAAAACCATCCAATGAACCGCCGCCACCCCCACCCTCTGTCCCCTCTATCATCTGTCCCTCTCTCTCTCTCTCTCTCTTTCCCCTAAATTTAGTTTAGGTATCTGGGGTAACGCTCCTGGCCGTTCTGCCCCTGACCTTGCTCTCTGCTGGCATTTTGGCTCAATTCGTCTTTGTCAGGGACGGCGTGTTGTGATCCGTCGGGGCGCGGACATTTCAGGGTGAGACGTAAATGTTCTGATAAGCTGTGAACAATGTCATTACACGTTAATGATCCCTCCCGGAAATATGATGTATGAACGCCGCAAATACGGCCCCAACACACACACACAACCACACACACATTTGCTGCTGCCCCAGCCCCTCATTCCTGTCTGAGATATTCAGCTAACGTGTTTCTGCGTTGATGCTGGATTTAGCAAATAAGCTAAGCTGCGTTCTTCATGTAAACATGCGTGAACGAACATTTAACAGCATCACATTTAGTATTTACTGTAGATTTAGTTGTTATTAAAAAAAATTAAAGACATATGATGTATAAATGTCCATAGGTCCTGAGCTGCCCTGAAAGCTTTGTGTTTGATTAGATCTTTAAACGTGTTGGTGTCAACATGTAACACACAATTCCTGATGTTTACCTGGTGATACACCTGGTTAGACACGCCCACAAAGTATAAGGCGAGTGGGCATCAGGCAGTCAAATGTGGATCAGGATGAGTCAAGATAAAGACGGGAATGACATATATTTTTTAATGATATATTAACAGTAACAGTCTGGTAAGTTAATGTTGTCACGTAAAAACCCTGTAACTCCAATTTTGATTTTTAATTGTTCAATTGATGGATATTATATGGAACACCAGCTGTTGAGAAAACTGCCATAATTATTTGGCAGCATAAACTCAAAAGGCGAGGTGGAGAAGCAGCGTTTTTATTTTTATTTTTTTAAATTTTCCTCCCAAAACATGCTAAGTCGGGCGATACGTGTGTGATAAATGCCCATTTATCACTTTCATACACCACGTTTTAGCCCGGCATGATTTTGTTGAGAGATGTGATTTTGTGTGTGTGAACATGCATGTACAGTATGTTCTTCATACACTTGGATTAGGGTATGAAATGTGTGTGTGTGTGTGTGTGTGTGTGTGTGTGTGCGTGGCGGGCATTGTTTGGCCAGCTGTTTGCAGGGAAAGCTGATCCCATGTGACCTGCTGTTTCTCCAGCTGCTGAGGATCAGAAGCAGCAGCAGCCTGTTCACGCTGCTTCTCTACTTTCTGTTTGAAGCTTTTTATTGTTGGTAGCAGCAGCAGCAGCGTTAACGCTACGAGCAGCTTCTTAAAGGGACGCAGCCACTTTAAGATACAGCTTATTAACTTTATAATATAGCAGGGGTTTAAGTGTCAGAACTTCAGGTTGATGTCTGTAAAAACTGGTAAGACAAACCCAAAGGTCCTGAACTGCCCTGAAAGCTTCATTTTGATTGGTTATTTCTGTAACATGTTGATGTCAGCATGTAACATGAATTTATCTGCCTACACACCTAGCTTGAAGCTAACAAGTGTTTGGGTAATATCTTGTTTGGCTAACATNATTTATCTGCCTACACACCTAGCTTGAAGCTAACAAGTGTTTGGGTAATATCTTGTTTGGCTAACATTATGTTTGGCTAGTGTTTGGCTAACATGGTGTTTGGCTAACATTGTTTGGCTAACATCGTGTTTGGCTAGCATCGTGTTTGGCTAACACAGTGTTTGGCTAGCATTGTGNTTGTTTGGCTAACATCGTGTTTGGCTAGCATCGTGTTTGGCTAACACAGTGTTTGGCTAGCATTGTGTTTGGCTAACATCATTTTTGGATAACATTGTGTTTGGCTAACTCATGTTTGGCTAGTGTTGGGCTAACATTGGTTTGGCTAACATTCTTTGGCTAACATCGTGTTTGGCTAGCATTATGTTTGGATAACATTGTGTTTGGCTAGCATCACAGTGTTTGGCTAACATTGCGTTTGGCTAACATGGCGTTTGGCTAACATGGTGTTTGGCTAGCATCGTATTTGGCTAACATCATGTTTCTTAGTCTGTGGGCGTCGCCTGATCAGGCCTGATGCTGCTATTTNCAAACAGCTTCTTTTCCACTAAAAAGGTTCTAGTTCTTGAATCGGTTCCGTTTGGTACCAGCGGAACCAGGATGACATCCAGTGAACCAGCCTGCGTTTCCACTTGTAGTGGAACTGATGCATCAGTAACGGAAATAACAACCTAAGATTTATTTTTAGTAACAACAGATCAGTCAAAACAAACAAGATGGCGGACCACATTGTTTACCTGCAAGCTTTTATCATCTTATTAAATGTATTTACTTCAATCCAACAATTATACGAGCAACTACACACCCACCCACACACACACACACACACTTTCACAGATGTAGTATAATACACACCCACCTGCTGTTTTCTGGTTTTGAATGGGAACCAACTTTTTTTGTTCCAAACCAGTTTAATTTTGGGTGAAATGCTCCTTTAGAGACCTAAAACATTCTGTTTTCACCACGTTTGCACAGCAGTGCTGCAGCAAGAGAGAGAATGAGTAGATTAATGTTTTTCTGTGTATTGAAATGTTGCAAATATTTAAAAATAAACCCGTAACGACAATAAGAGCATCTTCACCGTATAAAAAGTACCATAATTTAAACATAAATAGTCTGTTTGTGCTGGTTAATACTTTTGTCGTTTCACATTTCCTGACATCAGGCTGCTTCCCCAAATCAACCCTCATCTAATAAATATCAAATCTCATCTGGGTTAATAGAACCCTGCAGGTCTTCCAGCGTCAGATGATTAAGTCTGCGTGTTATAAACATTATGACGGTTGTTTACATCGTCTTCGAGGCGACAGAGACACAGGAAGCGAAGACGAGACGCCGGATTCTCCACCGGAGAGAGTCCAGACGAGACCGTGGAGCGGCGAGGTGGTGAAACCTGTCAGCTTCACACTCACAACACACACACACACACAAAACCACATATAGACAGACACATATCCGTACACACACACACACACAAAGCCTTGTTATAACGAGAATGTTATCGAACATCAGACGTCTGCTGCTATTTATAGCGCGTTCTCTGCTTGTGAAGTCTTTGATTAGACAGAGAGCCGTGTGTGTGTGTGTGTGTGTGTGTGTGTGTGTGTGTGTGTGTGTNGACTTTGACGCTTGTCTGAGAAGGTACAAGATGACGAGCCGGCGGACATCTGAACACATTCTTCTAACCCACGGATGGATAGATAGATAGATAGATAGATAGATAGATAGATAGATAGATAGATGTTTTGATCAAATTTTTGATGTTTTGATCAAATTTATTTGAGATAATTGACAGATCTGGTATAAAATTATACTTATCATGGGTTCATTTTTATCCTTATTGTATAATCTATAATTTTGTCTTATTCACATAAATTCATAAATAAATAGAATTTGTCAGATTAATAATTTTACATAAGATGGTAATTATTTATTTAGTCATTTATTTATATTAATTTATAATGGGGCAGTGCATAGTCAAAACTAATTCATTAACTATTATCAATTTTCTGTGAATTATGCAAAATTATAGATTATACAATAAGGGTCAAAACAAACACATAATATCAATAAAAGATTATGCTATATAATCAGTCAATTATCTCAAATAAGTTTGATCAAAATCGTGTCTATCTAATGATAAATAAGAAATTGACTGTTATTTAAATAGTTCTATACTTTGCAGGCATTTAGCTTCATATATGTGTAATGGAAGTCTATAAAACTTTTTACTGACTGATTCTAAATCTTTATACAGTCGTTTATTTACTCTAAGCAGTTATAACAGATACTTTATATGAAGTAATTGGTGTTTAATCATATTTCATACTTGTTGAAGTTAATAAACAGCTCATTTGTCATGCAGAGACTCAGATAGGCAGCTAGTCCTCAACATTTCCAGTAATCCGTCTGTTCAGCTCTTAGTTACAGATGTCTCTCTCTCTCTCTCTCTCTCTCTCTCTCTCTCTCTCTCTCTCTCTGCGCTTTAAGTTTGCTCATGTTTTAAAGTGTCTGAACGGCCTTTAAACCCTCCGGGCTTCAGCTGGCCATGCATGTCTGTCACCACTGCTATTACTATCCTGTGTGTGTGTGTGTGTGTGTGTGTGTGTGTGTGTGTGTGTGNCTCCCCCCCCCAAACACACACACACACACATACACACACACACACACACACTGATGGACATGAAGTGAACACACACCACATTCCCAATAAGGGACTATTGAGCCTTTTATTAGTTTTATATTTCATGTGTTTGTATCTTTGTATTCCATTATATTATTCTTTTTATTTTAGTGGTTTGTGGCCTTGTTTTATATTTTCTGTTTTATTATATCCATTAATTCATTCATCCATTTTTATTTAATTTATTATATATATATATATATGTGTGTGTGTGTGTGTGTGTGTGTGTGTGTGTGTGTG
>VXCM01003039.1:0-35305 GCA_014773175.1 Lucifuga dentata | reverse complement strand
GAGGCAGATGATTCGCTGTGGTGACCCCTGAAGGGAAAAGTCGAAAGGAAAAGAAGAAGAAGAAGAAGATACTGTAGTTTTTTACTATTGCAGTTCTTTGCAGTTTATTGTAGTTTTTATTGCAGTTTTTTGTTTTAACTGTACATATTGTTTATATATATCTATATATATATATATAGATAGATATATATATATATATATATATATTTTTTTTTAATTATTATTATTTTTTTCCTGACTCCACGCACCAAGAGAAATTCCTTGTGCACTTGTACTTACCGAATAAAAAAAATTCTGATTCTGATTCTGGTAGCACACTCCACGAAATCCAGGACCTTTATTGTGAAAGGAAAACAATGCTTGCCCCGGAAGTAGGTTAACCTTAGTCTTTCTGTGGCGCGTCTGGAAGTAGCAGCTTATTGATTCTGTCAAATGTTGCTCGTATTTCAGTACCATATCTGTCTAAAATACATTTAATCACCTTTCGAATCTCCGTCAGCCTCCGTTTATTCGTCTCCACACGGTTTGACATGTGGAGCGCGGATGAAATCGCCAATTTGTGCTACGAGTGTTTCCACGAGCTTCCCCGCAGAGGGAAGCCTGAGGCGGGCAGAGAGTGGACCCTGCTGGCCGCTGTGCTGAAAGTCACCTGGTACCCTCACTCTGACACAGGTTCGACTGTAGATAAAACTGCAAAATACATTAAAAATGTCTCTTCATGTCAACTTAGTCTTATTACTGGACAGAGACCAACTTTATTTAAAAATACAAATTTTTTTTTAATGTAAAAACCTGGCTAAAACAGTTGAGCTCATTCAATATGAAAATGTCGTCTTGGTAAAAAAGTCATACAATAAAAGTAGCATCAAACAAAACTTCACTTCTGGAAACTTCTACGAAATTGATTTGTTCATGCTGCTATTTAGACTACATGTCAATGTAATAGTTATTCAATGTTTAAATGAAACGAGAGCATGATGGATAAAAGGAAACTAAAAGAAGGTTATATTATCTTTTTAACTCAAAAAATAGCATACAAAATAACATTTAAAAAATCATTTAGAGCCATTCTTCGCACAATCTAATATAATATAATCTTATAGATTTCAGCTTTTAAGATAGAGAAGAGTTTAACCCCTTTTCAAAAGCTTAGAATTGTGGAATAACCTTTAAAACTAGAAGATCACACAGAAGATCCTGTGTAATCCAGAATATGATCTGGATCACCACCAAAATCTTCTTTTTTGTTTAAAAAAAAATGACACACCCTGCTAAATTTCTATGAAATCGACCTATTAGCATTAATTTTATAGGCTAATAAAAAATTCTTCTGGATCCTGAATACAATCCAGCTCACCTCAGATCACCACATTATCTATTTGTCCCCCAAATTTCATCCAAATCCATTCATAACTTTTAGCGATATCCTGCTAATAAACAAACACCAGTGATCACATCCTTGGCGGAGGTAAAAATGGAGGATGTGTGCACAACCAGGGCACAGAAAACATGTTGATGGAGTCCTGGAAGGTTATCTGTGGACATTTGTAGACTTAGAAACAGAAAAGGCAAAAAAAAAAAAAAAAAAANAAAAAAAAAAAAAAAAAAAATTCAAACATGAAATTGATCATTTGAAAATATGTATGACTGCTCCCAATATCATTTCTTTTCATTCTGTTCACAGTTGAAAAGGAGGTTGTTTCCTTGGGAACTGGGACCAAATGTATTGGACAGACAGCTATGAGTCCCAAAGGTGTGTGTGTCGTTTAGTACTTACTAATAAAATGAGAATTCATGATACCCACAATGGCCTTTCAGATCTCTAAATAAAAATGTTGCCAGATTAAAATGAGGATGGTTGTGAATCTGCACATGAAACACTGAAGCAGTAAAGCTTTAATTTTCCTCTCTCGTCCATTTCAGGCGACGTGCTCAATGACAGCCATGCAGAAGTCATTGCCAGAAGAGGATGCATAAGGTGTGTGTGCATGTATCTGCTTGTCTAATGTCATGTGCTGGTTTGTGTGTGCGTGTTTGAATTATGTATGTATGCAGATATATATTCCAAAATCACCCTTGTGTCCCCTGGCAGATTGGCTCTGGTGCTCCATAATACTTAGGCACACTTTATGCTGTGTGTTGTGTGTGTGTGTGTTTAGGTACCTAATCCGGGAGCTGCACAAGGCCGTGGACGGCCGGGGCAGCTTGGTGTTTTGTCAGGCTGATCAGCAGGGGAAGTGGAAGCTGCAGCCTGGAGTTTCCTTCCTCTTCTTCACCAGCCACACTCCCTGTGAGTCCAGCTTCTTCCCAGATTCCCAAGCTGGTTTCCTGAAAAACCGGTAAAAGATTCAAGTCATGCTATACAGGAAATGATGCCCTGGGTTCAGAAACGTTTTACTGTCTGATAATGATTGGTCAAAATATGAACATTAGCCTTCATGAACCCCTGTTGAATTGAATCTTTATTTATGTGTCTTACCTTATGGCATTATACAAGACACAGTTTTCATATAAACATAACTTTTCCAGTTCCAGAAACAAACTTCTACAAACAGGTTTCATTGGTATTCATGTTTTCTCAATTTCCATACTTTCTCCGAATAATCTGCAAATTAAAAAAATAGCTCTTTCACACATACTTTTTAAAAGATTGTAGTCCTCCATCGAAAATTAATTACATCCGTCATGGTTCATGTTCTTAAATAAGCCAATTCTTGATGATCTTCACATGATACATAGGACGGTGAAGAACAAAATGAATTTCATTTTCAACTTCATGTAAATCACAAAGGCAGCAGCACCAAAAAACAACCTGTTTCCAAATGTAGAGGTAACACACTCCCATTCTCAGCCGAGCACACAAAGATCTCTTCCTTTTAGATAAATTAAATTTAACATAATTCTCTGTACTGTATTCACTTTTTAATAGACGGTATGTTCTAAGTTTTAATTTGTGCTACATAACCATTTATTTTTATACTCTTGAAAAACTGCTTCTTTAATCAACCTGATATTAACATGTTGTTTCAGAGTATACTTTCTCTCAGCCCGTTTTCAAAAATAAATTGTGAATGTGCTTTGTCCATACGTTTGCATCCCAAAACATCCCAAAACAAAAGAACAGCTTTGGACAACCTATCGTCATTCATACTCCCATGTCATTAATAGTTAATGCTAATCCTATAGTTAATGCTCCATGCCTTGAAATGTCTTCATTCAAAATGAAACCTGACATCCGGCTGCTTGTCTGATACGCCTTAATCAGCATGATGTTTGTGTGTTACCAGGCGGAGATGCTTCTATCATCCCCGTGAGCAACAGCCAGTCTCAGCCCTGCCCTCCAGTCAGATCTCCAAACAGCCAGGAAGGGACAAATAAAGGGACTGACAGAAGAGCAAACCTGAAGAGGAAAGCTGAGGAGCCTAGTGAGGAGTCTGCCGAAGCGAAGCTGCCACATTTGGAGGAACAGCAGACGGAAGAGATGAAACCAGAGAACAGAGAGGATGCAGAGCCCTCAGAAGCCTCGTCTTCAGTTTCAGCTAAAAGCAAAGATTCACCACCAAGCGACGTTACAGGAGCATGTGTAGAAAATGTTTCACAAACTTCACAGATCAAAACAAGCAGCCCTTCAGATGTGACTCGGACCGACATTACGCAGGTCCCGGACATTCACAGGACGGGGGCAAAGTGTGTCCCAGGGGGTCCGGCCGATCCTCTGCACCCTGGGGTGGGGTACCACAGCACAGGATTGCTGCGGGTGAAGCCCGGCCGGGGAGAGCCAACGCTGTCCCTCTCCTGCAGCGACAAGCTGGCCCGCTGGGGGGTGCTGGGCTTCCAGGGTGCACTGCTGTCCCATTTCCTGCAGGGGGCACTCTACTTCAGAGCTGTGGTGGTGGGGAGGTGCCCTTACAGCCAGGAGGTCATGCAGAGAGCCTTGATCAGACGGTGAGGAGCAGCAGTGCAGCTGATGTCTTAGGCTTTCACAGTCATTTAAGGTTTTGGTGTGATAATAACAGATGTAGTTTCTCACTGCTTGGTACAGGCACATTAGATTAGTAGATGCTTGAAGCAGTTTTAGTAAGGTGGGGGTAGCGAGGCGTTATGGGCCCCCATGCCACTAGAGACGGCACTCATTCTTCATCTTTAAACTAAATCCACGTCAATCCATTTGGACAGAAACAAGCGTCCACGACCAGGCGGAGTGACACGATTTCAGAGACGCATTTCTGTATATTCTGATAACTCACTTCCATCTTTCCATGTCTCTCTCTCTCTCTCTCTCTCTCTCTCTTTCCCCTCCTCTCCCTCCCTCCCTCTCCCCCTCTCCCTCCCTGCTTCCCTCCCTCCCCCATCCTGGATTGCCATTTGTCTCATTTCTGTCGTTGCTGTGCAAAAGTTTAGCTTCAAGCTCAAAGATGAGCTTAAAGGACCATACCACACATTTTGCATGTTTGAGTCTAATATATTCAATTTTCATACATGTTACATTACTGACAATCATTTCCCAAAGGAAAAAACGTATTTCAGCTTCCCTGATATTTTGCAAAATCTTTTAATCTTTCAAAATTAAATATTCAAATGATACATCCATCTTAAAAATCCATGTTTCTCCTGCTAATAGTTACACAGCCTTATGAAGTCATGGTCATTTAAATTTTTCGATAAACACAGGTCTTCTTTTGGGACTATATTCCCTGGTGGAGACATACATTCACTCCACATTTTTTATTGCGCTTAAATGCTAAAATTACATAACTTCAAAAAAAACCTGAATACACGTCTTGTTCACGATGATGGATTACCTATCCCAAGAACGTTTCAAATATCAACAAGTTGATTTTAATAACGTACCAGAATGAACTGAAACCAATGGCGGTCTGGAAGGTAGGAAAAACATTTTTAATTCACCGTTCCAGCTTTGGAAAATGATTGTCAGTAATGTTACATGTATGAAAATTGAATGTATTAGGCTCAAACATGCAAAATGGGTGGTATGGTCCTTTAGCACACTGCAAATTCATTCACGCATCATTGGAAACAACGTTTTACACTGCAGAAGTGAAAATATTATTTGTGAAATTTAATGTAAGGAGATGATATTCTACTGAGAATGAGATCGACTCACAGACATCAATCAAGGTGAATGTGAGACCTTTAAATATTCATTACAGCTCTTTGTGTGTGTGTTTTTTAATGCATCATGTAAATAAAATAAAATAGGTCAAATGGGAAGGATTTTACAGATAATCATGTATGTTGATATTGTATCATGAAGTGGATATGAGTGTTGCTTCCATTATGAAGGAGGCTCATGCTTTTATTTATGCAACAGTTTTAGTGTCAGTGTGTGTAAAATTTCACCCTGCTTTTAGGAGCTGCAGAACAGAATTCCATTAGTTTGAATTTCTGAAGAGATGGTATATTTGTTCTAAGTCTGGCGGTGACTAAATGTTTTTTCACAGGCATTAAAAGTTTCATTGTTCATTGTTTTGGTGCAAAAAAACAAAAAAAAATCAGATCAGCAGCTTTAAACCAGAAACACCAGCATCGATTTTTGACTTTCAGAATTCCAGATAGTCCAGTAACGGGAATGAAAGTGTTTTTCCATCCTCCCCCAGGTGCTCCCACGTATCCGGCCTCCCACCCGGTTTCTCCGTGAATCCACCAGCGATGCTCCAGTCCAGCCTGGAATTCCCTTTCAGCCAGAACCAGACTGAGCTGCAACACCAGGCTGGACAGGGCCGCATGTCCCCCTGTGGAGCAGGTGGGTGGGTGGGGGGTGGGGTCACACACCAGAGTCCACACACACACATATACAGTACAGGTCTGAATAACTGGAAAGTGGCATAAAACTTGGTGATTGCATTAGGAGATGAAGATTTTGTTTCGTGGATTCTGCGACAAGGCAGATGATCCGCTCGGAAAATTTCCACACAAAAAAATAACTCTTGGATAATTTAACAGTTGGTCAAAATTTAATTAGCATTACTCTAAAATGTAAATCTGACAGACAATGCAAATGAAAATCTTATCTAAATCTAAAAAAAAAAAAAGNTAAAAAAAAAAAAAGGTCTAATACAGTATAAAAAAATCTGGACAGTTTTTACCTGAAGATGTTTCTCTTTTTACTTATCTACATGCTAATTAAAGGAGCATTTTGTTCCATTTTGACAAATTTGACACGGTTTCTGAAAGGTTACCATCAAAGCCCACGCTTGGTCCCAAAACAGTTATGACGGTTGTGAGTATTACAGATTCATAAAGGGGCATACCGGTGATTTTGCATGTTTGAGCCCGTTAAATACTACCCGTATACACGTTACATTACTGACAACCATTTTCCAGAACATACTATTTGAGCGGTAAATTTTTGAATAGTTTTTCCTACCTTCCAAACCGCCACTGGTTTCAGTTCATTCCAGTACACTATTACAGATTTTCCCAATCGTTTAAACACATTTCCTGAAACTATGGCTCAGTTTCTCAAAACACAAAACTGAAAACAGTTAACCATTTTGTCAAAACTCCACAAATCTCTCGCAAAATGAAACACTGCTCTCAAAACCATGTTCTCTCTTCTCAAAACAGATTCTTTCCACCAAAACGACACACACAGCTACCATATGAATATGTCTGACAGAGCATCAATTAAACACTGGTGTGATAAATTTAAAACACGACCATCAAAATACTGTTTACAGTATACATGTTTTGGCTTCATGAGGCCATGTTACATATTCAAAGTGTAAAAATTGTTTCCTTTTTCTCCTTGTTTAAAGTGTAGGGCTTGTTTTTGTCCCAGAATAGGTTGAAATTTTATGTTACATACAGTGTAAAGCCTGTTGCCATATTGTAATACAATAGTGGGAATATATCATATAAATATTGCATTGACACTCTTCCTCCTCCTCCTTCTCTTCTTCCTCCTCCTCTTGCTCTTCCTCTCTGTTCTCCATGCAGCTCCATTTTTTTCCCCAACACAGCAGAGGTCAGAGGTCACCTGAGGCCTTTTTTTTTTATGCTCTGACACATGATTAAAGTGTTCTGCCAGCTGAGTTTGAGAAGTGAGACTAATTAGTAATTAGGGTGTGGCATTTTGAAGGCCAATGTTTTCCAGGTGAACAAAGTGTGCTAACTGATGCGATTTGCGCTTAGACTTTGGCAAACATATGATTTAGAATTTCTATTTGAGTGAAAACTCAATGAAATTGTGCTTAGAGTTTAGCAGTCTGGAGTCTTGTTGTTGATACATGAGCTTCCAGTTTTCATAATTGTCTGCATAGTTCCATTTTTTGTGTTTATACAATGGAGAAAAACTGTAAAAGCAACTTGTAGAGACTTGAAATGTGCTTGAGTTAGGTCATCCATCACAGCAAACCACATGTCGTTTTTATTTTTTTTTCTAAGTTACTTAATTTAACTGATCCAACACAGAGATACACGAAAGAAGATGTATTTCTCTGCCAGGGGAAAAAAGTCTCAGGAAAAGACAGCTTTTACAGAGAAATCAAAACGACCTTTTACAATCGTGTGTAAGTGTTAACAGGCAAAACATTGAATTTTAAGGAGCATGTATCACCTGAACATTTGATTTTGAAAGATGGATGTGGGAGAATAATCTGGAAAGCTAAAATACAGATTTATATTTTGGAAATAGTTGGGAGTAACGTAACGTGTATGCAGGTAGTATTTGTTGGGCTCAAACATGCAAAACCACCGGTATGCTCCTTTAATTCAGTCATTCCAGCGAACACCATGTCCTTCTGTTTCAGCCATCAGCTGGTGTAATGTGCCTGAACAGCCACTAGATGTCACTGCCAACGGCTACAAACACGGAGTCACCAAGAAGATGCTTGGCACAGCTAAAGCCAGGTACACACAACACACACACACACACACACACACACACACACACTGTAATCAGAGTTCAACATAACAGTATTTTCAGCATAATGTTTAAATAAGATTTCTGTTCATATTGTATCTGTAAGATATTCAGAGGTTTGAGATGAAATATGGCTGCTGTGTTTTTCAGGTCTCTGCTGTGTAAAGTGGAGCTTTTCCACTCGTTCTTGTCTCTGGTGTCAGCCACCGACCCGTCAGCACTTCCCGCCTCTCTCAGGTTAGAAACAGTAACGTCTTTTACGTGGTTTTGAAAGGTTCCAAACAGACTTTGAATTCAAATAATATATCTCAAGGTATTTTTTTGTGATAACGATGTTCAAGAAAATATGAACAAAGTAACACTGAACAATGTTTTACTGATGATTGCATGACAGTTGTAGACAACTCAAATTAAAGGACTATACCATCTATTTTTCATGTTTGAGCCTAATATATTCAATTTTCATACACATAACGTTACTGATAAACATTTTCCAAAACATACTACTGGAATGGTGAATTAAAAATGTTTTTCCTACCTTCCAGACCGCCATTGGTTTCAGNAAAACATACTACTGGAATGGTGAATTAAAAATGTTTTTCCTACCTTCCAGACCGCCATTGGTTTCAGCTCATTCTGATACGCTATTAAAATCAACTTGTTGATATTTGAAACGTTCTTGAGATAGGTAATCCATCATCATGAACAACCATGTATTCAGGTTTTTTAGAAGTTTTGTAATTTAAGCATTTAAGAGCAATAAAAAGCGTGAAGTGAATGTATGCCTCCACCAGGGAATATAGTCCCAAAAGAAGACCTGCGTTTATTGAAAAATTTTAAGGACCGTGACTTCATAAGGCTGCGTAACTATTAGCAGGAGAAACATGGATTTTTAAGGTGTGTGTATCACTTGAATATTTGATTTTGAAAGATTAAGAGATTTTGAAAAATATCAGGAAAGCTGAAATACAGTTTTATCCTTTGGGAAATGATTGTCAGTAATGTAACATGTATGAAAATTGAATATATTTGGTCAAACATGCAAAATAGGTGGTATGGTCCTTTAGCTGCTAGTATCCAGTAGTGTATAAAACATAAATATCACCAAATAAAATTTCTGATGACCCTTAATAGCTGATGTTTGGCAGTTATGATATTCCCTCCAATGTTAAATAGCCTCTATGATGCTGGCTCGGCTAGGCTAACACAGTTCATACATCACAACCAGTTTGCTGACAAAAAAGTCTCCTTTTGCGTTTTCTGTACGACTAGCTAACTCCATACTGAGTCAGCATCACTCTTCCTGTTGATTTCACATCGCAAAACCAGCTCCTGTCTCGCCTCCTCCTCACACATTTTGGTATTCGCCCAAAAGGAAATTTGTCGTTTCCACTTTTGCTGTTAGCACGTTAGCCTTGTAGCTGAGCCATTTCGAAACAACAGAGGTAGCTCCCATTTTTGGAACTAATTCACCAGGCGCCGACCGAGCTACTTTCAGAGACTACACATCATCATGCCACAAAATAGTAAACATNTCACCAGGCGCCGACCGAGCTACTTTCAGAGACTACACATCATCATGCCACAAAATAGTAAACATAGCAAGAGACACATGACGCAGCCTGACTTTGTCACATCATCATCCACATCTTACAAAAAACCATACTTTTCCTTCCTGTTGTATTCAGATGCTTCTTGTGTCAACGGTATTTCTTACCAGAGGATGCCTGTTTTTGCAGACCTTTGTGCAACTAGAGAGCAAATAGAGTGTGTGTGTGTGTGTGTGTGTGTGTGTGTGTGTGTGTGTGTGTGTGTGTGTGGATGACTGAGAATCCTCTCCAAGGGGAGAACAGTGGTCTCCTCTGTTCATCATCTCATCAGCAGATAACCTGATCCCAGCCCAGTACTGCCTTACATATGGTCTCACACACACACACACACACACACACACACACAGACTGATAGTCAGTCCCAGAGTACAATGACAAGACTTCATACAACCAGAATGGAATTTCTGGTACAGCCTTGGTATCAAGGAGTGTCCATTGTTCTGGATTTGTGTGTAACGGGATTGAAATCAGTAAATAAAACCACATGAGCCTCAAAACTTTCCATCTGAGCAAATGGATATGTTTACACACACAAAGAATTTTGTTTTGAACCCGCTGCTTCAGGTTAACAGGTTATGAGTTCAGAACTAGATCAGAATTAGATTAGAATAACCTGCATATTAGGTTGACCAAGACAGTACTGGTTTATGGTTTAATATTGGTTTGTATTACATATTGATGCCAGTATAGATGTGTCACAGATTATGAATGAACTGATTATTAATGTTTTGGATTAGAATAAAGAGATGCTATAACGAAGAAGCACAGAGGACAGGTGTCAGACAGGTGTGGTTACTGCTGTCTGAGATGATTTTTATCTTTTTTACTTAGTGGCCAGAACCATCCTGCACTCTGCTACAAGTTAGTGCTGTTATCTCATGATTTCAGATTTTAAAGTTGTATCTTAAAATAGAGAGATTGGCTGGGATAATAGCATGATTTACGACAGAAACTTTAGGGAATTGGCCCACAAATGCTATTTCATGCGAACACCAAATTCATATTCTCATTTGCGCCACGGCTGCATTCTATATTTAGTTGAAAAAATAGCGTTGCACCTTGAAATGAGCAGAAGACAGAATATTTTCTCACTCCAGCATGTTAACAGAGGCTTTGAGATGTCCAGAAATGTCTTCGAAATGGCGGTAAGTGACGTAAAACAACCTGCAGGCTTTTCTGTAGCTCAGCTAGTATTCATCTCTGAGAATAGCTTATACATGTGTGATGTAATCAGTAATCACGGTGAAATGTGAGGCATCAATGAGACTATGCCGCTCTAAGCCCATTTTTAGTGATTTGTATAAAGTTTTAAATATGAAGAGGTGTCAATTCAGGCTATTAAAGGACCATACCAGTGATTGTGGATGTTTGAGCCAATTATATACAAGCAAGCATACACGTTACGTTACTGACAACTAATTTCCAAAACATGAAACCGTATTTTAATTTTCGTGTTATTTTTCCAAGTCCCCTAATCTTTCTAAATCAAATGTTCAGGCAAAAATTCACCTTCACTTAAAATTCAGCATCTCGCCTTCAAATACTTATTGTAGAACACACAGTCATTTTAATTTCTCGGTAAAAGCCATGTTCCAGTTCTGCCTTCTGTGCAGCTCTGTTGGGTCAGTTAAATAAAGTTACTTCAACAAAAAACCCAGCAGACATATTGTTCACGGTGATGGATTATGTATCTCAAGGCATGTTTCAAGCCTCTACAAGTTGATTTTAGTAGCATACTAGAATAAATCGAAACCAATGACAATCTGGAAAGTAAGGAAAAAAAATTTAAATTTACCGCTAAAGTCATATACTTTAGGAAATGTTGTCAGTAGTATAACGTGTATTTGGATTGTCTGTACTGGACTCAAACATGCACAATTGGCGGTATGTTCCTTTAAATTTCCTTTTTTTTTTTTAGTGTAAAAGCTGAACAATCATCAACTGAGGCAGCAGTGGCAGAAAGCCATGTGCACACAAGCTGCAGCTCTCTCTCTCTCTCTCTCTCTCTCTCTCTCTCTCTGCCAGCTGCTGTCACATTTGCCATCATGTGGAGGCACTGGCTAACAGCTTGCTGTCTGAAAACGCCTTTTAACAAGATAATTCATGACAACAGGCCGACTCATTCATGTGAACAAGCGTGAACAGTAGTTAGGTTTACTCCCCTCGTAAGCATTTCCAGCATCATCGTGCACATTTTTGCACAAGTAAGGCATGGGCATCTGCAGGTATTTGCGTAATGCATTGTGTTTGTGCAGGAAAAAGGATCTGAAGACCTACTGGGACTACAAGCAGGCTTCCCAGTCCTACCAGCAGGCCTGGCAGCAGCTACGCAGCCAAGCCTTCCCTCGCTGGCCACGCAGCCACCGCCATCTTCTACTGTTCTGCTGAGACCCCCCCACTCTGAAATACCTCTGGTGGTGAAACCTCACAAAGGTTTGACCGACATGACAGATTTTTTTTTTTTGTTTTAAAGTGGAACTTCTTCACTATTATCAATTTATCACGTTCTTACCCCGAACTGAGGTTTGGTATCGCTCAAAAATTTTCAATACCAGCATCAGTGCCGAGACTATGACTTTACAATGCTTCAAAGAAATGTTCAGTACTTTTTGCTTTGACTACACAATACCTTTTGGAAAAAAAATAATAATAAAATTCACATTTTTAATGAAAACATTCTTTCTCAGCTTTAAAAAACAACAACTTTACAGCAAGAAAAGGAGGCGTTTAACTCCAGTTTCTAGAGATTAAGTACTTAAGTATCTAATCCAGGTATCAACTGATGCTGCATTTTTTGTAATTGTTTCGATAATCATTTTTCACTACAGTATTGTTCATCCCTCACAGAGTTTGACTCTTGTCTTGTTTAATTTTGTGCTGTCTTTTAAATGTTTTAATGCATTTTGTCTTGTGTAAAGCACTTTGAATTGCCTTTGTGTTTGAATGGTGCTACATAAATAAATTTGCCCTGCCTCATCAGTGGAAAGGTCTCTGAAACTCCTTATGAAAACCCAGGTTAACAGTAACAGCACATACTGATAAGTATAAATCTGATGTTATTAGAATAGTTCAGAGCTTCCCATAGTCAACAAGTGTGGGAATTATCAGTTCCACAATAAAAAAAGAAACTGAGTCATGTTCATCATGTCTGATTTGTCGTTCAAGAGCAACTTGACTCCACTTACTGCAGTGTTCATTTTCTCTGTTGGCTCCGCTGCTCATTGTGGCTGTTTGAGGTTTACATGAATAATATGTCATTTATTGGACACGTCACAGACCAGGAAGTCGTTGACTTTACCAGCAGGATGTCTGCACTGTCACACTGTTCAGAGAGGTCAGTGACCGTTCCCTAACATCCAGAGATGAAGCTTATTTTTGCAAAATGTGTAATGTGTTGTGACTAGTCTTCGCAGTTAAAAAAAAAACAAACAAAAACAAAAAAAAAAATACAGCTGGATGCATCAGCCTGGATCTGGAACAAAATCCAGGATGTATATAAAGCAAAACAGTCTTATTTCTGAAATAATTTAGCTGTTATTGTAGAATTAATAATAAATTCATGCATAAACATTAACTTTTCAGACTTTTCAGAGCTTGAGAGGTTTCCGTTGTGAATTGACTCCTGACCAATCACACGCTTTCCATCTAAATAAGCTGTTTCAAAAATGTGTGATATAAAATAGTCACCTGTACACCAGATTTAAAGGACAGTACCACCAATTTTGCATATTTGAGCCCAATATATACAACCTGCATGCACGTTACATTACTGAAAACCATTTCCCAACATTTACAACTGGAATGGTAAATTTTAGAATTATTTTTCCTACCTTCCAGACTGCCATTGGTATCAGTTCATTTCAGTACACTACAACAATCAACTTACAGAGACTTGAAACATGCTTGAGACAAGTAATCCATTACAGCAAGCCAAATGTCGTTTTTATTTTTTGTTGAAATTACTTTATCCAACACGGAGATGCTGCAAAAGAAAATGTAAGTCTCCACCAAAGAATATAGTCCCAGGAGAACACGGCTTTTACTGAGAAATTAAAACAACTGCATCTACAATTGTGCGTAAGGTCTAGCAGCTGAAACGTTGAATTTAAATGATTACGGAATGACAGAATAACAGGGAAAACTCAAACGTTTTATTTTTTGGAAAACAGTTGTCACAACATGGCATGTTACCTGAAGAAAAAAAGTAAAATCACCAGTAAGGTTCTTAAAGAACCAAATGTAAAGGTTGCTGTGAAAGTTACTCTTAGCTTCCATTTAAAATCCTTATCGGCTCTCCTTTTATCTGAGAACTTTCTGACTTGTATTCCTGGTTCGAATTTTCCTTCACTCCAAACACACGGGTCAGGTGGATAAGAGGCTGTAATTTGACCGCTGGAATGATTATATAACTATCAGTATTCACCCTCTGATGACCTAGAAACCTGAACAGGGTGGTTCTTGTCTTCCAAACAGTGCATACAAGGATTGGATCCGGTCCTCTGGGACTCTCATTAACTCATCAAGACAATGAATGGATGTGTTTAACCTACATTTTCTGCACAACAGTTGTTTTTTTTTAAATGGAGGAACAGACATGGATTTGCTGTGGAACGAGGGAATGATTGAGGGTCAGTTGTTTTACTGCTTTAGCCTAAGCAGATTCCAATGACAAACAGGTCCTGACCAGATAAGCCAATATTCAGCAGAGTAGTAGGTCAATATTTTGTGACTCTCATGTCTTACATCGTCAATTTAATTAATTCCTCTGCAGTAGAGACAAACTTTCCAGTTTTTTTCAGTTGAAGTTTAATTTCTCTCCCCGTTTTGGGAAAAAATCAGAACAATGGACTTGTGACAACATATGAAAAATTCTCAGAAATGTTTGAAGCTCAGCTAATTTTCCAGCTTCGTTAGCTGCAGCGCCACCAATCTGAAATCTGTCTCCATATATGTTGTGCAAAAATGTGACAGTCATACAGTATAATGGGAGGGGTGCCTATGGAGTGGATTTTAAAGCCTAATAACACAGCTGTTACTTTTAATTATTAACAAAATGTTTCTGCCGAACAAGTTTTCATCACCAAAATATAAAATACCTCAACAGCCAATCAGAGACAAGCACATGAGGTCAAAGTCCACATTTTTTTTTTTTCAGTCAAAAGGTGATATAACTAATCACAAGCAACAGTCAGATGACCGGAATTGATGAAAAAAGGACAAAATCCAGAGCAAAATATAAAAAGGACAATAATGAGTAATACACATATACAGAGAGTAGAATAGAAAATAAACAGAAAAAGGTAATGACTTCTTTTTCAATACATTATTTACTATAATAGAGAAAATCTTGAGCTGAAAAAAACCATTCTCTGCCTTGAAATTAAAAAAAAAAATACTAAAAGTAAATTAAGATAGTTATTTGTACAAATCTTATGTCAATGGCTGTGAGAAATTCTTATGTATCAAAACTAGGCAGAAAATGACGTCACATTGTCAATAATGTGCGATATTGTAGTTTGGTCGTTACCATAAAAGTACGGAAATCGAATATCTGAATCGTAACTAAATCATAACTAGAAGGTGCAGCTTCTGAATAAATTACAGGGTGATGCATCGTGCTGAAAGCTGTTGCTTGAAATTGCTTGAAGAAGATGTGGAAGAAGAGGCAGCTGAAGAGGTTTGAATTGTAGTATAACAAATACTAAGTGAGCTGAAAGAGGAGAAGATATGAAGACACTGAGTGCTCTCTGCATGCAGTTTAATAGGGAATTTTTAAAATAAAGTTGAAGAAAAAATGTGTTGAAATAAGGTTGAATATTTTGAAAAATATAAAAGTTAGGGAAATTCTGCTGACAAGTCTTAAAGTACTCATAGAATATACGGATGTTTTGAATTTCTCTGTAAAAGCTGTTTTCTCATGGGACTATATTCCCTGGTGGAGACATGTATTTTCTTTTGTGCAGCTTCATGTTGGACTGGTTAAATTAAGTAACTTTGACAAAAAATGAAAAATGTTTGGTTTTCTGTCTCAGTCGTGTTTCAAGTCTCTACAAGTTGATTTTAATAGCGTGCTGGACTGAACTGAAACCAGTGATGGTCTGGAGGGTAGGTAAAACAAAACTAAAAGTACCGCTCTAGTAGTACTTTTGGAAAATGGCCAGCAATAGCGTAACGTGTATGCAGGTTGTATTTATTGCAAAATCACCAGTAAATGGGTGCTGAGTCACATCAACACTACAGCACTCCGATTAACAGATTTTTCATTTTTTATATCATTATATATACAGATATATCATTTTTCTTATGATTAGAAAATCTTTTAATCAGTGCGGTCCTTTCAGTGTTTTTGTTTTTTTGGAAAACCTGCAGGGTCTCATGTGGACTCATGGAGTCCCTCTAACAATGATTCCCGGGAGCTGAGGAGGTGTCAGTTTGTCTCAAATATGAATAATACTGTATGTCACCACAGCTTCATTTCTTCACAAGGACATCCTGTAATGGAATATAACCAACTTACAGTAAACTGTACTACTTCTTGCAATATTATTATTTACCCAAATTTCTTTCAGTGTGGAGTTTCTGTGCCCTTCTTGCTTCTGTGTGGGTCCTCTGGGTGCTCCAGTTTCCTCCCACCCCAATGACATGCAGGTTAGGTGAATCAGAAACTTGTAATTAGCTGTACTGTAGCTGTGCTCCAGTGTGTATGACGTCACTGCTGGGATAGGCTCCAACCCGTGACTATTAACTTTTAAAGGAGTATACCAGTGATTTTGCATGTTTGAGCCCAGTAAATACAACCTGCATACATGTTACATTACTGCCAGTGATTTTCCAAAACATACTACCAAAGTGGAACATACTAGATATGTTTTCCTACCTTCCAGACTGCTGTTGCTTTAAGATCAACTGAGTACAGTATTAAAATCAGATTGTAGAGACCTGAAATGTGTTTAAGATATGTAATGCATTACAGCAAAATGTCATCCTTATTTTATGTCTAAGTTACTTAATTTAACCAGACCAACACTGAGCTGCGTGGGAGAAAATATATGTCTCCGCTAGAGAATATAGTCCCAGGAGAAGACGGCTTTTACAGAGAAATGAAAAATGACTGTGTCTTCTAGAGTGTTATCAGGTGAAACACTGAATTTTAAGGTGGGTGTGTCACCTGAACATTTGATTTTGAAAGATGGGGATTTGACAAAATAACAGAAAAACTATAATATGGCTTTATGTTTTAGAAAATGGTTGGCAATAACATGTATGCAGATAGTATGTAGTCAGCTTACATATGCAAAATCATGACCGGTATAGTCCTTTAAGTGTTCTTTAAGTGACAAATAATAATTACACTGCATTTTAACAAAAAGACAAAAACAAAACAAAAAAAACAACTTAAAATCATTTTAGATTTATTTTTATTGGTCAGGTCATCCAGCTACCTTACCCTTTTTTCAAATATCTAAAATTCTTTATGTATTGAAGTCATAATATACAACACTGATGAAATAAATCATACCTAAATATCATAGCATGTTATAGCATTCCATCAATATATTACACATGTAGGATATCCCACGTTGAAAAGCCTGAATCTGCATCACGGTGCACACGTTTGAATACTTAAATAATAACAACACTTAAAAGAGTCAAGCGAAAGGTGGAAACACATCAGATCTTTGCTCTGATTCAGCACCAAACTACGACTGCAACCAAACCGTCCGCGAAATCTGAGAACGAAGACAAGAAAGATAAAGAAGTGGTTCTGATTTTTTCATTGCCAACTTTGAAAACTGTGGTCAAAGTCTTCGGTAACACAGTACTTGAAGTGTTCGTCAGGATGCATCTTACGTCGAAATCGGATGGATTGCTGTGCTGTTTGTTCTTACATTGTCTTTACAAACAGAAATGGGAATTGTGAATGTATTTAATCATTAACGAGTCTGAAAATGAGCTGCATACTTAAAATATTTCCTCAGTGCTCAGTGGGGTGTAAAGGTGAGTGAAAGGTCTTGGTGGGGACGTTATACAGATTCCCATGTTCCTGTTTTCATTTAGGGGTCTGTTTTGAAACTTTTGCTACTCTGCTTTTTGTTTGTACTGCGATTAATGCAAAAATGTGGATGGAATTAATCCATGGAATACATGGATGGAATTAAAAGGATTCTATTGTTTGCTGTTGAATCTGTGTATGAGGAGATGTGCAGCAGGTGAGGAAATGCGTGAGATGTCTTACTTCAATTATCAGACAACGACTTGTTAACATGCGCAACTAAATTGATTTAACAAATTGCATAATGCCAGTCTGTTACTTTAAACGAACGTTGATTTAATTTGACTTCAATCTGATTCTGGTGTTTCCATGACATTTGCGAAAAATTGATTTAGCCATACTGGCTAAAGGAGCTCTTATACTTCAAAGCAGACATGGGCGCACACAGAGAGGACGTGCACGCCGCTAGCAGTTCTGTTACACACTAGTAAACAAAATGGCAACCTACAGGTGGCTTTACTTCGCAAAAGAAAAGAGAAAAAAACTCGGCAGGCTAGACAATGGTGTGTGCAATCGCTACCATTGGATCTCCTCGCACAGCCTCTCTCCAAACACAGCATCCGTGTATTTTTCTAGCACACGTGCTGGCAGCGTGCTTGTAGACAAGCAGCACATTTCACAGAAGATTGGAGTCAGCACAGAGATCCGTGTGTACACCGTCTGATAAAGCAGCTAACAAAATTTACTTCATGCAGATCCTCACGGCTTCACGGACGCAGGAAATGTATATCGTTCACAAGTCTCGTGCCTGCTGGGTTTGTCTAACCAGCTGCGTATGTCGGTAAATTCGGTGTGTTAGTGTGTCGAATGTGATTGTGGATCAAGGTTAGAACTGTTGTTTCAACAGCAGGTTCAGCATCTGTATTTCAGAGTCGACGTCAACGCTGAAATGTTGACATGTCACGTGAAGCCTGTACATCTTTTCAACCATTTTTCAATTTGATCCGATTTTAAACCCAAGACTGAATTTGACCTGCAAATCTCCTAAACCTGTTTACTGGGTGTAGTCAGTAGGAAATGTTTTAACAATAAAACGCAGGTTTTGATTCAGAATTTCCAATTTGACACCGTTGGCTTTCAGACCTTGAAATGATATATCAATGGTTTTTACGCATCTATTCACGTTGTTTCTAACGGGCTTCTCATGGTTCTTACGCAGCAGACATGCCAAGTAAAGTGTCAGCCAGACTTTTCCTTAGCAGTTTACTGAACTTTATGACTTGCTCTTGGCATTTCAAGTACCAAACGTGCTCAAATCTCTTCAGCCTACAAGATGTGCAAATAAAACAGCCAGACAAGAACTGGTGCTACACACACACACACACACACACTTCACAGCCTAAAGCTCCACACCAGCACACAACCATCCACATCTGCTTACTGACTGGCTCTATAGCAGGACCAGCCTTCCTTCACATTGTCGTTCCTGTTTTTACAGTTTATTATACTGAATGTGCCTGTAGAATTACATTTGAATACAGGATGAGTCATACAAATACATCCATAACATGGTTAATGAGTAATCAGGTGATTATAAGGTTTCATCCACGTTTCTGCTGAACACAAATGTTTTTGACAATAAAGCTTGATTGTAAGAAATGTAGCATGACAGGGTGGAGTGATGTAATCGTAAGAGTTTGTGTGTGTATGTGTGTGTCTGATTCTGATGTCAGTACTTGGAAAATTAATGATATCTGACATGATTAGGTGTGGTGATTATTATTATTATCTTACACCAATGGTAAAGATATCTCTCCTCTTTAAAATTTACTTTTTACTTGACACAAGTGATCATCCAAATCTGTCAAAATGCAAATTTTAGAACAGGTATTTTGTTTTTGTTCATTTTTGCCATAAATGTGTATTTTAAATGTCAGTATCAAAAATTTAACCATGGATGACTGTTTGTGCTAAATATGTCGGTGCATTCTGTCAAAGGCCAATGGTTGACCAGAACATTATGCACCAGTACACACTGGGCCCTACTGTGTGTGTGTGTGTGTGTGTCTTTGAGTGAAGCATTAACCCCGTGTAGTATAAAAAGCATTGAAACCAAAGGTGTTTTCTCCGCTGTAGGCCACATACAGAAAGCCGTCCTCGTCCTTCTCTTTGTCGTACAGCTGGCCCATGGTCAAACTGCAACACACACACACACACCAGAAACACGATTTATTACATTACACATGGAGTAAAATACACACAGAATCATTTACATTCACATTCAGGTTAAGATCTTCTTATTGATGCCATTTAATCCTACAATAAATTCTACACTGTAAAAAAATCCAACTATCATCAAGTCACACTGACTGATAAAAAACTAAACTTCTTTCCATTATTGGTATATTATTGTTGTATTCCAGTTCCTCATAATTAAGAGTTATTAAATTAAAATTATAACACTGGGTGGGATTCATAGAGCACTGCACCAGACTTAACATCACGGTAAGGGCAAATATTGTCACGTAACCATGTTCAATCATTCATAAACACCTTGTTTGCCTTGAAAGAGGCGTTACCACAGTATTTCCTTATTTAGATGTTATTTGTAAAACATGCCGTTGCACAAAAATTAAGATCTTTTTCAGTCCCGTGGAAAATTTCAGCAATATGAAATCTGGGCAACAATTTAAACCGTATTTGCCTGACGTGTTAGTGATCAATAAATTTGATATTTGCAGTAAGCCCACTCAGTTGATGAGTCAGTGTGTTTAAAGGGCATTTTATGATCTGATCTCACATATATTCTCGTGGCACTACGCCCCTTTTTCAAGCCTCTATGTCTCTCTCTCACACACACACACACACACACACACACATNCGCCCCTTTTTCAAGCCTCTATGTCTCTCTCTCACACACACACACACACACACACACACATCCACCCATCCCACACCTCCCATGTCCTGGTGTGTGGATCAAATCCTTCTTATATTAGTATTGATCTCTTTAAATGCGTAGCTCTAAAGCTGAGAATTTATGTTTCCTTTGCTTAACATGTCAATTTCACTTTGACACAGAGGAAGCATATAAAGCGTGGCTCTTCAATATGAAGCAGCTCATTAACACGCAGATCTTGATTAACTTTTACCTGTGACACACCATATAGCGTTTCAGTAATGGGACAACAATGCACTGATTTTTTTTTTTAAATGTTTTAAATTTTTATTGTTCTTATTCCTGTTCTTATGTGTCTTATTGAATTTCCTTGTGTATGAAGTGTGCTATATAAATAAACTTGCTTTGCCTTGCCTTGAATAACATAAGGGAAGCTTTATGAATGAGCTTCAACTATCACGGTGCTTAATGAGAGTGATGTCGTAATTTTTTTAATCAATCCCACCCAGTAAGTGATAATTGTGACTTAAGTTTGAATGAATGGAATTTTTTTTTTTTTAAACTAATAGTGGAAATGGGTGTCCATATATTTTAAAGGAACAGTGCAGCTTTTTTGAGAATTTGCCTGCTTGCTGTTATACTCAAAACATGAAAGGAGATGATATAATTTTTATCTGTGTCCTGTACAAATATCAGATTTTAGTGTAGCTTAGCAAAAGGACTGGAAGTAGAGGGAAACTGCTACCCTAGCTTTATCAAACCTGAAAAAAAAAAACAATCCCAATGCTTTCTTTAATAAAAGGACCCCAAAAAACTCAGAAATATCACTAAATACTATAAAAAATAGTTGAAGATTCAAGATCACCAAACAGAATAGAATTGCTGTGACAACATTGCAGAAAAGTGTTTTTGCTGATTTATGAAACCAAAACTGACATTTAAACCCTTCAGGAATAAATGATGTTAGAATTTACTTGCTGAGATACAAAAGCTTTAAAAACCACAAACTCAGCATCCAGCCTAGTAATCACTGTGTTAATAATCATATTAAAACAGTAAAAAAACCTCTTATCCCTCAAGTGATATGAAAACATCAGCTTCCTGTATCATCATTTCCCCATGTTTGTGTTAGTTTAAACAGTTTGGTAACTGGATAAATAAAATTCAGGTGACACACACCCACAAACACAATGTACACTTCAGATGTTTTGTGTTTAGTCTTGCAGAGATGAAGCTGTTGCGTAAGGAAGTCATGGTCGTAGTGTTTCCTTTCAGCTATTGACTCCTCTGTAGGGAGTATCCCTGCCCTGATAACATCAACCTGTACTGGAGCAGAATCCTACTCCACAACAAAGACTATGTAGGGCTTCTGACAGGAAGCTATTCAGATGAAAGAGAGGTCAAGTAGCTCATTGGGGAGATGAATGGATGTCTGTGTAGATCAGTGGGGGCTGCATGGGTCTACGAAGGTCAGAGGTAAAGTGTGTGGTGACCTGGGCTAAAAATACCAAAAATATTCACTCATAGTCATTATGGTTTAATGCTGGGGATCAGAGGGCCCACCACATGGCTATATATCATATCTAAGGACCAACTTTCTAAACTTATCAAACTTAGTGACTTTCAGGTTAATTATTGGCTTCCAAGGCTGAATTTAAAGGAACATATTGGCAATTGTGCATGTTTGAGCCCAATACAGTACACAACCTGTATACATGTTCCTTTACTGACAACCATTTCCCAAAATATACACTACTTTAGCGGTACATTTCAGATTTTTTTTCTGTACCTTCCAGTCCTCCACTGGCTTCAGTTTATTTTAGTACAGGCAGTCCCCGGGTTACGAATGAGTTCCATTCCTATGGCTGTCTTTAAGTCGGATTTGTACGTAAGTCAGAACAGTTACATAAGGTGTGTATCTAGTGTATATATTTTACCTTTCTATGCATAAGAAACACTTCCAGATATACTAGAACATCTTAAACATAATAATACCGCTGAACCGCTGACGACGCACAATGTTTTGATGTGCGTCGTAAAGTAGTGCGCCATTCGTTATTACGAATCATTGAATGTAACTCGAATTTTTAATTTAATCAGCTCTATGGCGGTTGGTTCGTAAGTACGGATTGTTCATAAGTCGGATGTTTGTAAGTCAGGGACTGCCTGTACGCTATTAAAATCAACTTGTAGAGACTTGAAACAAACTTGAAATAAGTGATCCATCAGCAAACAACATGTCTGTTAGGTTTTTTTTTTTTTTTTNGGTTTTTTTTTTTTTTTGCTGAAATAACTTTATTTAACCGATCCAACACTGTTGCACACGTGCCATTTCACAGTGTATGTCTCCACCAGGGAATATAGTCGCAGGAGAAGACAGCTTATGCCAAGAAATTAAAATGAGCGTGTCTTCTACAATTGTGCATAAGTGGATAAATAAGATAAATAGAAGGTGAAACATTGAATTTTAAGGTGTGTGTATCACCTGACCATTTAATTTTGAAACATTAGGGGATTTGAAAAAGTAACAGGAAAAATAAAATACTGTTTTATGTTTTGAAAATTGGTTGTCATGTATCCGGTAACATGTATCTGGGTTGTGTATACTGGGATCAAACATGCATGATTGCCGGCATGGTCCTTTAAGAGAATTTTAATGCCACCACATATTAATGTAAAGAACTGGGTCATTTGGTTTAATATTATGACTCACGTGTAAATTCCTATTTAAATTTCTTTTTACTAAGCTTTCTTGAATTTAACATAAATTTATGAGCAAAATGAAGAAACACAGCTGAACACAATAGCAAATGAAATTTGCAAGACTACAAATGTTGTAAAACACAAGGAAATGAAGCACAAAACTGCCCTTTTATCAGCATTTTAGGCATTTCAGCATTTTAATCCCTTTTAACGACCATGAATTTAGATAATTTGGGACTTAAACACATTTTTTAAGTAACTGCCCCTAGACTAAAGGGGCAGTTACTGAGAGTCAGTTTCCACAAGAAAAACTATATTGATCTAATACAAAAGTCAGAGATCTACAGATTCTGTAGATATTAATATACATCACATCTAAAAGCTGTGAGGGCAAACAGACTGAATGTTTTGACCACAGTAAGTGGAGAATACAGGTGTGGCTTCTTCCTGTTTCACAGGGGAGATTGTTTACTTACACAGCAAGAACACATCTTCACAATCTTAAATTACAGAGATGAGCAGATAAACGCAGCTCACATAGAATACACGAATAGGAACATATCTTCGGCTTACACTACAAATCACTTAAAGTAGGCCACAGCCTCACAAATCCATAATTAATACTGTCAGTGAATGCTTGGTTATGTGACTACATGCAGCTGTGATGTCATGTCACCACTATTGGCATTCAAGAAACAAGTATATTTACACAAGTACACTCATTTCACTTTCAGGCTTTCACTTTGATCAAAAAATGGAAACCTAAGGAGCCTAGGCGGTGCCACTTGTGAAAAAAGTATATAACACAAGGCCACGACTTTCTAATACATGTGAATGAGATAATTTAATTGTGGCCACGAGAAACTTAATGCATGACCATGAGTTATTACTGCATGGGAACAACTTAATTATAAACACAAAGAACCTACTCTTATGGCTCATAAATCTGTAATGTCTTTTTCATTGACACTTTATTGTTGATTGTGACAAAGTGTAATAAACTCGCACACAATTGCTCCAGCAGTGTCCAGCTGTTTCACAGCAGTTACCATAAAGTTCAGAAAAAGTGCACAATCAATTTGTGGGTGAGGCTAGTTATCCTATGGCCGCATCATATTTATAACTAGTTGTTCCCACACATTAATAACTTGTGGCCACACTTTACTATCTCGTTCCCACATATTAATAAGTCGTGGCCACAGGATATTATCTCGTTTGCATGCATTAATAACTCATGGCCACGCATTTTTAGTTTGATTTTTTCCCCAAATGTTACCGCCTGAGCTTTGTATAAAACAATATTAAACCCTGTACACTGAAGAAAATTTTAATATCTGTATTTCAATTTTGTTCAGCCAGCACTTGCTGAGACTGCTTTAGACCAATCAGATGAAGCCCCAAATCTCATGTTTGACCTTAAACTTTCACTTGCACTGGGCAGCAATCATCTCTCAAGACCAAACAATGATCATGATGACATAAATTGCTTATTGTTGCATCTGCCCAATTTTGAAACCAGGAAAACTCTTAGTTTGTCCCAAAATCCAGCTCACTATTGAGTTCAGTCAATTCAGCAAGTAGATTTCCAAATGGACAACTGCAATTCATTTAATCAAAGCAAATTATTTTAATTGTTGATTTTTAATTGATCATAAACACAGCCATCACATTAGCTGTAATGATTCCAGTGTGTGTATCGTTGAACCAACCTTTTTTAAAAAACAAAAAAACATTTGGTTACAGTCTCAAAGCTTTACTCTGTCAGGTAAACCTGCACACTGGGAACACCGGCCTATTTTTTTTAAACGCAGTTGTTCTTCCTGCGTTCTAACATCAATAAATCATTGATTCAGAGAAAACGTTGATTCTGCGAAATGAAAAAATTACCATAAACAAAGACCATCAGCAAAAAGCTTCGCGGAGGCCTCTTAACTGCCTCTGCATTGTATTTCACATTTTGTGCCACCTTGGTTTTAGGTTTTTCACAATCTAATTCTACAGTTGTAACTGCAGACATTTCGTGCTTTTCTCACCTGGACTGGGGGACGGTTTTATCGACAAAGAGGAAGATGGCTTTCTCTGAAGGCAGTTGGATGCGTTTCCTGATGATCCACATGAACTGGGCCACTGTAATGTCAGAGGGCACCAGGTACTTCCTTTTATCAATGTCCACTATCTGAGAGCCAGACACCTTCTCCACTATCACCTGGAACAGTCACATCAGCACACACAAAACACTGATCACACTCTGTGGCTTAAAATTTTAAATGTTTTCTGACTATGAGTGTATTCAAAATTCAAGCTTTTAATTTGAAATCTGTTCGTTTAATTTCACTGCTGTGGGAGAAACTTTACTGAGGCTGAGACATCCACACAAAGTTTCTGCTACATCAGTAAAATCAAATAAAAAATAAAGTTCACAGATTCAAATTTTAAATTTGAATCTTTTGTCTTTTTTTTTTTTTTTTTTTTTGTAAAATGTCCACATTTTTTCTGCTGCCAGTGAATTGTGAGGAGTTGCAGCTTCTCTACACTTCATACAATTGTAAATTTGGTTCCTGGATGATCGCTCAGAGTAAATTGAAAAAGTAATTGATAGATTAATTACATTAATTCAGAATGAAAATACACATTAAACATTAGTTGCAGCTATGACTGAATGACCAAACAATGCAGCGAGCCAGCACAGTAGAAAGACCTTTCATGTATTACCGTGTCCCAGTCCTCCCAGTATTGTTCCCATTGAACAGATGCAGAATGAAAGAGTTGAAGGTATCAAGTGTAAAATGCATTATCATCCACACAAAAGGCCCTGAGTAAGAATTAACTAAGCCCCGGCAGTTTAACACCTTCTGTAGTCCACATGTGGCTGAGTTTCTCTGTATGCTCTCTGACCCGAGGATTGATCTGCAGCTCTGCTACATGTCATTGGCACCGTGTCAAAGGTTACTCTAAAGGCTTAAAGGACAATATTTGAGCCCAATACATATAACCTGCATCCAAGTTATGTTCCTGATAACCATTTCTCAAAAGATACTACTGGAGTGGTAAATATTACAATTGTTTTTCCTACTTTCCAGACTGTCATTAGTCTCAGTTTATTCCAGTATGCTATTAAAATGAACTTTTAGAGACTTGAAACATGCTTGAGATAATGCATCACAGTAAACACATTGTCTGTTAAATTTTGTCTAACTTTATTTAACGGAATGAACGGAAGATAATATATGTCTCCACCAAGGAATAGGGTCCCAGAGGAAGACGGCTTTTACAGAGAAATAAAAAACGACCATCTCTTCTACATCTGGATATGTGTGTTAGCAGGTGAAACCTTGAATTTTAAGGTGGGTGTATCAGCTAATATTTGATTTTGAAAGATTAAGAGATTTGGCAAAATAACAGGAAAAATAAAATACGGTTTCATGTTTTGGGAAATGGTGTTCGGTAATGTAACATAGATGTGGGTAATATTTATTGGGCTTAAACATGCAAAATCACTGGTATGGTCCTTTAAGTCAAAGAGCTTAGCGGTGGAAAGTTATGGAAACCTGGAATTTTATGTCCAGAAGGATCCTCTGATTTTTGATTAGAGATTCATTATTTTTTAGAGTTGTTGTTTTGAATCTGGGAAATTTAAATCAATTCCAGAAGTGAACCAGCTATCAGAACCCAACTCTTTGTCAGTCTACTCACCCACACCTCATCTTTTCTCACCCACTGACTCAATCACACACTCCTATTGCCTGGGGTTCTGTCACTCACTCTATCCCAACCCCCATCCCCACCAAGAACAGCACTGCAACCCCCCTCACTCACCGGGACTCTGTCAGGGTATTTGTTGCGNCCCACCAAGAACAGCACTGCAACCCCCCTCACTCACCGGGACTCTGTCAGGGTATTTGTTGCGTATTTTGGCTGACTCCACACATCGGTGCTCTGAGGGAGAGACAGGAAACAAACAGGAAGTCTGGGATTAAAAGGATGAGTGAGGCCTCTTGGGAGTTCCCCCTGATGCCTGACTGCCAAATACAGACAAGCTTAGTCTGATACAGTGCTCTATATGCAAGCACAGAGATCCACAGAAAGTCTTATGGAGGAGTGGATGATTCGTGGAAGAATTTACTGCAAACTCAGACAAAAATCTTATTATTTTTGTGTGACAGGCCCACAAATTCTCATATTCAGGAGCATTATGAAAGAGAAAACAGTATTAGTGCATCTCTATTCTTACTACCCTCTATGGGTCGATGCTGAACACATCCAAGCCAGCAAAGGGAGAGTGAGGNTTCTTACTACCCTCTATGGGTCGATGCTGAACACATCCAAGCCAGCAAAGGGAGAGTGAGGTGAGGGATGATTACGTCTAGTAGATCCATTTAGGTTCAACACATTCACCTCGTTTCATTAGCCTAGATAAAATGCCTAATTTTGGAAACATCTTTGCAAAAATGGCAGCGGCAAGGAGATGAAGCTTATCTGGAGAAGACATGAAATCTAAAGCTGGAAGTCAGGTCACACAGTCAGGTCAACAACACAAAATATCAGCTTTAGCCTCAGACTTCTGGTGCTGCAAAATAACCTAATCCAAATCTCTAACTACGGAGAGCCAAACTGTGTTTAAACAACTAAATTTGGCCTTTGGAAGTGAAAACAACACTACTTATGATCTTCGAGGGAAAAGTGACAAATTAGACTCTTCAGTGCAGCAGGGATGCGTTGCACATTCAATACTAAAATTCAATTCCTGGCAGACATTTTTCAGCAAAATATCCCATGGAGGTTGGTGTGAAGTGATAGTAAAAAAAAAAAAAAAANAAAAAAAAAAAAAAAAGTTCAAATACTATCAGTACAAAGTACCTCTTGGTGAATTATGTTTGCCGAATTAAACAGTACACACTAACCAGTTTTGACAGCTAAAAAAAACAAAAAACATGCTCTAACAAGTAGATGAGAATAAATGCAAGCAATGCAACACTAAACTGTCAAATTCTTGAACGGAATTTTGCGATAATATCTCCCTATGTACCCGAAGGCATATTTGAGGGATGAGCATCAGCTAATATGTTATCACTTGATCCAGACAGCAGTTAATTGACTTGCAGCATTTGTTGCTAGTCACGTAACATTAGCAGTCATTTGCAAGGTGCCGTGTAAGCATGCATGTCCGCACTATGAAGGATGACATGGCAAACGCCTAACAGAAAGGAGGGCGCATGATAATGATATGACATATTTTGTTTCGTAACAATCAAAACCTCTTTACCGAGGGAATGATCCTCTTTAAACATCCATTTCATCTTTGCTGGATCCCCGCACTGATGCGTGATGGTGCTAAAATCAGAAAACGAGCGTTAAATCCGCGAATTATGTCGCGTAATGTGCAAAAATGCGGACAAAAGCAGATAAAAACAAAACGTCAACAATGTCTCTCTGCCGGAAGCTTCCGACCGTCTGTCCAGCTGGGAGGTGACGTCACTTTCTGGGGTTGGGTGGCGGGGTGGTGCTACTTCAAGTGCTCTCGGAAATATTCCGACTTGACTAGTCTAATAAGATAATAAAACGTATAAAAGCCTAAAACAGAAGGAGTCAAAATGGTTTTCAAGCATTGTTAAATTTCATTATCATTTTTTGAGCAATTATTTTTGAAATATTTGAATATAAAGGTAGCGAATATCCTTCACAAATTCCAAAGCTCAGGCGTATTCTTTAAATTGCGTATTTGGAAGTTTAAAACCCCAAAAGGATTCAATTGACAGAGATATACAAACAGAAAAGCAACAAATCTGCAACACGGAGAAATTAAATGTTATTTTTTGGCATTTCTTGAAAAATGACAAAAACACTTAATCGCTTATTAACATATTTGATGATTAATGTTCTGTTGATTGACTGCTCAGTTCAACTCAAAACTTTAAATATTTAGTTTGAAGTTTTGTGCATTCATGATTTCTTTGTCTATTGTAAAAGCGAAAGTTCGTCCGTTTTTCCCTTTTTAACGAGGTTGTAGGCAGAACCGTTCGTTGTAAGGATACCAGTGGGCGCCATGGTAACCAGGAGACGCTCTGATACGCTGAAACATGGCGCGGCGTGCTGTTCATGAGTAGCTAGAATGCTAACGTTAGCAGGCTAATATATTACATTTTTGCCCAAACTCGCCTTTAAAAACGACTTAATTCCTATCATTTATAGATGGCTGTTACCTAGCAGGAGTTAGCTTGCCTTTTTTCCACTATTTTCGTCTGTTAAAGTGCACTAACTTTAGTTCTCCCGTTAGCATCCTCTTCGTGAGCATCAAGCTTTGCTAGCTTGGATATTTCCTAGCCGAGTGTATGGTGTAGTTACAATACCCATTTCTGTGGGAACAGGAGACGTTTTACCTTGTGTTTGTATCGTTATCCATGGCTTTCTATGAAGTCTATTCTCATCCGGCTTTGATTCGGTACAAAACTTGCGTTTGTACCAAAGCCACTCTGTTTTTGGTTGCTGTTTTGTGCCTTACATACATCTCACCTCTGCTGGTGGCTTACAGGAGCCAAGGTAACATTTATGTATTTACTGCTGCCATTTACTATCCCACAACGTGCATTTAGTTCAGTAGTATTGTTGAAGAAGCAGAAAGTCTTGCTTGCTGTTTAAAGTCATGTCATTTTAGGTTTCTGGATAAAGAGGAGCACCTATGAGGAGCAGCCAGTTGTGAGATACCAGTACCAGACCCTCCTGATAGCATCAACAAGCACCAAGGGACACTATGTGGCCTGGAGCACATTCCCACATCTCAACAACATGCTGGGGGCCAACCTCCGCATCCCCGCTGTCTCTGTAAAATGGGATTCTGTTTTAATGTAGCACTTTTTTGTGTGTGTTAGCGTCTTCTGAGGTTTCTCAGTTTTGCCTCTGTATGTTTGACTGTAGATTAATGATAATGGCTAGCAGATGTTGCTATTTTAGGTGTAGTGTAGATGTCGAGGTTGCTCACTTTTATTTGAGATCATGCGTTTTGAGAGCCTATAGCGATCAGATTGGCAAACAGCGGCATTTGTGTGTGAACACATTGTACAGGTGAGAGAGGAGGACCAGAACCAGGATGGGAAGTTGGACCGTCTGATCTTCCAACTGCAGTTGCCTCTGAAACCTGAGGAGCAGGTGTACAGTGTCCAGCTGCTGCTCACCTTCAGCTACCAGCTCTTTGTACGTATTTCACTGCAGTATCTGGAGTGCATCCTTGACTTTATATACACGAGATAGAGCATCTGTTTCTTCTATTATTTGCAGTGATGTTAACATTAGAATTAAGCCTGAAGCCAGCTCTGCCAATCTGATTTTATGTCTTAGCACAAAAGTCAGTCTAGCACGGGTAAAGATGTCTGACAGACTACACTGCCGTTTAAACCCTTAGCTTTACATATTTTGGTTGTAACTAAAAGTCATAATCAGTGATTATGTGAACTTGTCAGGCTTCACATACTTAACCCCCCTTCACCCCACTCAACCCCACTGTGCCTAGCTATCCTCAGTGATTCTATGCACATCATATCCACTACAGTTCCTCTAATATGGGCTTTTGAAAAAATGAATTATATGCCAGTAGCTGACGTCATTACATTAAAACAAATCCAGAAATGAGAAGGAGTAGGGTTAATAATTCAGCGTTTTCCCAGAACTGTATTCTTGTCGGGGTAAAGAAGCCTCTTTAACAGCAATTACACCATCACAGGGCACTCAATTCTTCTCTTAAACCCAGGATCAAATACACTCACATAAACAGTCAGTGTAGTATTGATCAGGTCTGCAATAAATACGTATTCCTTATGTCCATCATATCAGAGGTGGATAACACTGGCTCGAATTATGTTTTTTATTGAACAGCTAATGTATATTAGTCTAAACATAGTGCACGCATTTATCCACCTGTATGAAAAGCTTCTAGCTAATAATGTATAACTGCCTCTGTCATAATGCTGCCATAAAGGGAATTACTGCATTTTTATGTCCACTTTATTAGCTCTCTTTGCTATGTAGTTGTGGTTGTCCATAGCATATATTCTCCACTGATAGAGGACAATGACCATCCCATAGTTCCTGGGGCTGCAGCATGATATAATTTGTTGGTCTTTTGTAAACCAGTTTTTGTCACTATTCAAAGTCAAGCAGAGCTTGTTGTTTCTTTACGTTTCCCTAGCGGATGTCCACGGTGTTGATGCAGAGTCTGGCCTATGTGCAGCACTCCTCTCCCGTTCCCGGAGCCAAACTCTTCCTCAGCGGAGACCTGCGGCTGCAGCAAAGAACGCCCCTGCCTCACCGCGGACTCTACAACGTTTACAACGTGAGATTAAGCAAGAAGACTTCTCACCATTCTGTCTGTTTACTTTGATTAATTTTGATTTTTGATTTTGATTTGTGTCACGCACACAAAGTGCCCACATGGACTTATAAGACACCAGCTACATTGTTGCAGTGTTGAAGCAAAGGAAAATGTCTCAAATATACCATGAGAACATCCCAAATAACATCAAGAGAGTTTGAGCCTAATACAAAAGCTTTACAACTTAAACAGAGAACTTTGTTTTCTGTCCCAAAGCTTTATGCAGAAAATCTGCGACAAAAAAGCTTCCCTTCCTAAAACACAAATCTAGCTTTTGATAATCATTCACCCAAAAGAAATCTGCTTTGATTGAAGACATTTTATGGAAAAAAAAATACAGGCTTTAAATCATCATATAAAGATCAATAAAGCATAAAATTAACTTTAGTATTCCACTTACAGTGTGATATTTTCAGAGCCTGATGCATGAATGGGCAGCACAGCCAGATAGTTTTTAATGTGGAGTTTGCATATTCTCACTGCGTTCTCCTGGGTTTCTTCATACAAGCCAGCTAGCGCGGAAAAAATACATTTCCCTTAGGTACCAACGAGAGTGTCTGTGTCTGTAATTCAGCTGTGTGATGGATTAAGCAGCGTAGGAGGATCAGCAAAATTAATGACCGTTCACTGGTAAAATATTGTTTCTTGGCCACATTAACAAACACTGTAGACAAAGAACATACGCAGAATCTTGCACCTATCTGGCTTCACGTGTTCACGTTAGCGATTATCAGCTATACACAACAAAGCAGTATATTTATTCTTTAACATCTTCCAAAATGCTTATATCTTTGTTACCAAGGTTCCAGTAATCAATGGTTCCAGCCCCCTTGCAAGTGCTTATAACCTCGACAACATCATCAGGACCTATCAGGAGAGAAACCGTAAGTTGACATTAGCTTTTACTACATTTGTTCAATTGGCTCAGAAATCACAACATTTAGCAAACGTGGACAAAGAAGTGTTGTGAGTGGGAATGGAGATCACAAGCTGAAGCTCTCAGGCAGGTATAAACAGACATTTAAAAGCATTTAAAGGGTGAAATGATGAACCTGACAGGTACGTCGAGCAGATAGCATGTTTTTTTGTGGAAGTTGTACGGTTTCTTAGCTGCTTTTGCACATCAGCTGGGTTCATTTGTGGAAGTGATTATAACTTCCAGAGCAAGCCGAGGCTCTGCGAGGCGAACAGCATGGACAAAATAGGCCAATGTGCCCCCCCCCCCCCCNCATAGACTTTCACCTCCACCCAAACATGAAAAAGGTTTTAGGTGGAACTTGTTTTTTGATGATGTCATTTCAGATAAGGATCGTTTGGACAGCCAAGAAAAAGGACTTTTATGAAACAGAGCTAGAGCCAGCAGAGACTAAAATGCTGAGGTTCTCTTTGGGAGTGACGAGGATGGACAGGATCAGGAACGAGTANATCGGTAGAAGGATGCTGAGGTTGGAACTGCCAGGCAGGAGGCCTAGAGGAAGACCAAAGAGGAGATTTATGGATGTAGTGAAAGAGGACATGAAGTTAGTTGGTGTGAGAGAAGAGGAGGCAGAGGATAGGGTTAGATGGAGGCAGATGATTCGCTGTGGTGACCCCTGAAGGGAAAGCCGAAAGGAAAAGAAGAAGAAGATGAAACTAAAAATCAATCCAGCACCTTTGACAGAAATTTGTCAAGATGGAGTGAGATTAGTCAGTCATCTCTCTCTCTCTTTTTTTTGTTTTTCCTCCTCATAGTGACCACTGTGCTGTCCTGCCCAATGCCAGTCTGGACTGTGGGACGGGCTGCAGGTTCTCCCTTCCAGCTTAATGCAGAGATCCGCTACCCTATGGAGGTCATTACATATCCTTTAATACATAAACAAAGGGTGTGTTTATGTGTGTGTGTGTGTCCATTGTACATTTTACCATGGATACTCAAATACATTTAAGAAAATAATGTTTTTCTAACAGGAAATTTCAGCTCAATGTGAAAATATTTTGCAAATACTACAGTGTTTTTCTTGCAAAGGTATTTATTTAACGTTTTCTCACAGGTGTTTTCCAAGTATTTAACTGGAAACTCGCTCGCTGTAATCACTTTTCCAATGTGCTTGTCATCAAGAACATGCTGCAAAGTTGTACTAAGGTACTGTAATACATACACAAATATCCTGTAACATTCCTTCCTATACTCAGTTTCTCCCAGACTGTTTCACAAATAAGGTTTTGTGGACCCAAATTTGGCACTGAGAAAACACGAGGTCAAAGGTTATTCCTGCACTGTAGACACTGGACAGTTTTTGCCTTAACCGTATTCCTTTACTTATCGTCCCGGCTTCTGGGAAACCATCAAGTTTGCCTGGATCCAGTACGTCAGTGTCCTGCTCATCTTCCTCTGGGTCTTTGAACGCATCCAGAGGTTTGTTTTCCAGAACCAGGTTCTACCCACCATACCCATACCACTGGGAAAACCTCATCTTTCCTAACACAATGGAACTTGCATATGAGGAAGTTTTTACTTCCTCATATGCAAGAACACAGCAGGAGGTTACTTTGTGATGGAAAAACAGGAGAAAACAGGATGGGAAACTGTTTCATCTCCACTCAACGATGGCATTTCTGGGACGGGTTTATTTGTCAACTTAAGTATTATGTGATGAGAACGGAAATGCCAAAATCATCAATGTTTCCCCCGTAACTCTTTGAATTGAATTATTCATGCTAATACTTGAAGCAGTCCCGAAACTAAATCTGTCATGCAATGCTATTTAATTTGGAAAATGGAAGAAATTCTGAAGACTTAGAGATTTATCTTTATTTTGTAATTCTCATCACTTAACAGGCATGTTGATCCGTGATCCCGTCTCCCAAAAGCTTGTTTTCCTCGAAGAGACAAATATCAGGTACAGAAATGACAAATCTGGTATGTTTTAACTTTTTCATAGACGTCTACTTCTTGCCTAAAAAAACACATTTCCCTCTGCACTGCTTTTTACTACCATGGCAATTTATAGGATTTATAGGAAAAGCATTACAGTTAGATTATTTGTATGTTTTATAGTTTGTGGCAATTGTTTTTTTTGAAGATGGAAAATTCTAGACCTTTTTGAGTTTTTGTTTTGTGTTTAGCTTTAGGTCTTGGTTAATAAATTTTTTACATTTTAACTTTCTGTACCTTCGCCCTGTTTTACTTTTTTTTAACCACTTTGTAGATAATATCACTAGATACTATCCATCTATTCTTGATAACTAAATATCAAAAGACTAAGTTGGAACCACATCAGTAAAATATGGTAAATAGGATGTGTGATATTATGTAAATATATCAGTTTAGTAGCAGGCAGGATAGAGGAGCAGACAAAGAAACTCCTCTTGATGTTAACATATGACATCTCATCATAAAACTTTATGAATATGTTATCGAGTACACACTGAATATACCTTTGACTGACAAATTATAATTTGTCAGTCAAATTATAACTTCTATAGATGTTACTAGTGCAGTGCCCACTGAAAACATGCCTGTTCGGACCAGGCCGGACTTTATGGTGTGTGCCTGCCATAAGTGCCCGTGGAGCAGAGCATATGCTGCTGTGCCAGGAACATATCCTGCTGAATGCGGACTACTTTTTACACAGCTCAATTCGAGAACCGCTCATCTAAATAACTTTGCATGCAACACTGCACTTGCTTGGGTCCCGAGCATTATACCTGCCGAATTTCAACTTCACACAGTGCCGAGTTTGTGCCACAGACAGACAGAGAAACTGTCTTATAAGATTACATCTTGAGAGGACCGCCCTCTAATAAGCCAATCACAATCTTGGAGAAAATGAACAGGCGACTGTCTTCTAAAAGCTGCTATATTTAATGGTTG